>JAODFW020009077.1:0-13117 GCA_027575235.2 Palythoa mutuki | reverse complement strand
ACCACAAAAACTTTCCTAGTTATCAAGCCTCAGCCTGAGCTTGTTCTTAGATTGTTCATTAATCGGCTTGGCAAATTTGAGGCTCGTTGTTCTTATAAAGTTGTTCTTATAAAAAAAGGAGCGTGTTAAATAAATAAAACATTTTCTCCGTGCCTTGACAGCCTAGCGAAAACTTAGGCGAAGGTTTGAGAGAATTCAGATCAGCGAATGGTGACTTAAAACCGGTGACGCAGTCGTTTTCACCTGCTCGAAAATTCTCACAAACTTTACGGAGGTTGTCGCCAGGCTATGAAGGCAATTAGAACATGTTTTATTTCTTTTTTAGAATTTTTTTTCCCTACTTTTAAAATAAAGAATAGAAGAACTGCAAATTCTCACAACTTGGTGACAGCCAAAAGTCATTTTCGACCAATCAGAGCGCATGTACTATCTAAACTATTCTATAATATATATTTGCTTTCTAAACAAAAAACAGCATCGGTTGTGTATTGTTTAGATTATTGTCATGTTTACAACGTTTTTACAAAACGCCATAACAAATCTTTATTTACAATTTATCGCTACAAGTCAAGATCTCAGTATCTGTTTCACTTCTCTTTCCGTATTCAGTATTGTAAAATGGTGGTATTTTTCTTGAAAATTTATGGCAAGTTGTTCTAATTATTACTCGTTACTCAATCAAATAAAATGCATATTCGCTCAGCACAAATGTTATTGATAACAGAATTTCGCTTCAGGCGCGTTCCTAAGAAAACTTAGATGCTTTCTCGCTTTGTAATTTATTTACTTTCAAATTGAACACGACCAACGAAGGCCGACTAGTGATACTTTCAAATTCAGATTATAGCTCAGAAGTTCACGACAAAGTTCTAAAATATAAATCTGAAGGAAATAAAAATGAAGTTTTTGAATGGAAAGGTCAAAAAACCGCAATAAACAAGCTTATTCAGTTGTTGTTCTATGATAATTTGTCTCATATTTAATATTTAACAACTTTCCCTTCAAGCACTGATTCATGTTCGAAGTAGCATAGCATAACGTGCTAAAAAAGACATTTTGGAAATGTTTAAACTTTTAGATCCGAAACCGTGTGGCTGAGTTCAATTCCATTTGTAAAATTAAAAACATACTATTTCTGGTTCAGTGACCGTTTTTTTTTCCGTGTGTGTTTTGTTTATCAAAACTTTCCGAACAAAAGCGCTATTGTAACACAAGTTAACTCAAACCTCCCACTTGTTTCGAAACACATTCACGCCCATTCTTATAAATTGAAACTAACACCTTGCTCGGAACCCCTACACAAAAGAAACGTAGTAAAATATTGTGTTCGAGGCTTCTAATAGTCTAATTATACCTATGATGAATAAGTATTAAATTTCTGTTAGTCTGTTAGCTTACGCTCGAAAGAGTTTGAAATTAATTGCTACGCGGGTCAACATCTTTCTAAAATTAACAATGATGCAACTCTTCATACATTTTTGGGTTCATGGTGTGGCGATGAAAGCTAACAATTCTGAATTTTTCAACCGTAACCTACCTATTAAACTTAAAGATGAAACTTGTCTGATATTAGATTTGTATTTTTAAGCAATCTGAAAAAGTAGTTTTCATTTGTATTTTATATTTTTCAATATTTCTATAAAATTTTGAGCAAGAGACTCTTTATTTGATCAGTTGCGCGAAGAAATAAGAGACCAAAAAGGACATTACTTTTTTGCGCTATTAAGCTGTAAAATTACAAAATTACCCTTGACTATAATTTTTGATAGTTTCCGCATTGTTATTAAAGAGGATGGCATTGCGAACATCTCGATATTCCTTGCGGTTTCTACAAAAATTATAAACATCAAATGTTGATTCCTGTTCGTAATAACAATGTATAGATGCATGCAAAAACCGAAAGTACAACATTGGATAATTGAAGCATTACTAAGTACAGAGCTAGAAATCTTCAAAACCAATTTTTAAGTCTGTACTCTGTTAACCTCCGGAACTTGGAGATGAAACAAACTCACAAAACACATTTATCTTGGTTTACCGCCAGCTCCAGTGACGTCATTTAAGTGTTAGCAGCGTGGTCAAATCTTCTTGAAAATATAGCTTGAAGTGTGAAAAAGATGTATTATGAACGGGGGTTGTACGGTGAGTTTTGTTTGATAGTATCATTATAAGGACCTTTGTAACTCTGGCAACTGGTGTTTTACCATATACACTATTCTTTTAAAACCTTTTAACACCTCGGGTTTTGTCAAAATTAATGTTTTTCTAGCTTCAGTCTTTCAAAATTGGCTCTTTGCTTCAGCCTGAAATTTCTTTCAGGCAGTAGAATTTTCCTCTCGTGACTTGCAAGCCGGAATTTCTCCCTGATTATTTACTAAGCTAGGAAAGTCGTCATTGATATTTTGTCACTTTTAATTACCTATAAAAACCGAAATATGTTGGGATGGCGGTTCGGGGTTTTTTTCAAAAGATTTTTGTGCCTAGCTCCGACCTAAATTTACATTTCGGAAGTCAGCCAATCACAGCGGTTGATTGTGATCATATGATCAATAAGTCAACACACTTAGCAGACCTTTTTTCTTCAGAGTATTAAAACATGGCGACATTTTGTATACACTCCTGAAGTTATGAGCAAATTTAGGAATTTTGGTAGATAAAGCAAGAAAATATGGGTTAAATGCTACTGCCAACAAACCCTAAATGTTCCCTGTGTAGGAATGGAACGACATGAACGTGTATCTGGTGAGAATATATTTGTTTTACACACTCGATCGCCTCTTCGTTTGGAAGCGTGTCGCGGCTTGGAAACCAAAGCCACTCTAGTTTATGTTGTTTTGTTTTTAAACCATGCATAAACGCTGAATTATTCTTTGTTTATCTCTAGATTTATAAAATTTAGTAGTTATTTTAACAATCAGTTTTGAGTTTTAAAGAGTTTTGCGTTTTGTTTTGAACATTTTATGTCCAGTTTTAAGATTGTTTACTGATTTCGCAGCCATTACCCAGTCGCTGCCTGGTTTGGACTTTTTTCTCAAGGATGTGCTTGCGAACGAAACACTCAGCGAGGAGGCAGATAAACAGCGAAAGGAGTTCATAAAGAAGCTTGAAATTTTGTCCCAACCACCCTCGCTTCCTCCGCGACCAAAGCATCTTGCTCTTAACCGTAAAAGATCTAAAAATCATTATGACCGTCGGTCGAAGCTACACAGCTCGCATTATTCCGGAAGTTCAACAAGCGTTGCACAAGAATCACCGTACAAGAACGACACCCAAGTTGACCCCGTCGAGTTTGCTTCCAAACAACGAGAACTTGCACGGAACATTACGCTTTATAAGAACTATGGAACTAGGAAGGATGTACTGGGAGACGGAGGAAATCGCAGTGATAATTTTGAAAGCACAATATCGGAAAGTGTGCCTGGATCAAAGGTAAACGCAAATTTGTCTAGTTGATTGTGAATCACAGCAGTAGATTTAAGTTTTTATTAATACTTTGCTTCATACGTGACAAAAATCAATAATTCAAAAGTTTGATCTTGGAAATCGCAAGAAGAAAACGCGGATTAAATTTGCGTGCTCCGAAACAATTCTACGCTCGATTTTCATCACTTGTGATTAGCGTCGATTGCTGGTGTTCTTTTGAAGAATCGTTTGAATGGCAATAAATTTTATCGATGCGGTATTCTGCATATTTACAGGACTGGACGTGTCCTTCTATCAATTGCATGCTTACTCTTTGCAGAAAGCATTTTACTAATAAACAAGAGACTTCCAATACCCACATATGTTAACCCCGTCTAATATTTAGATCGGCCGTTGGGAAATGGTTTTTACGATCTTAAGAGCCGCTAAATCGCAGCCTTTTATATCATACAAGCCTCACTTGTTTGAATGTTAAATGGCTTTTATCCAAAGACGTTTTACCTTCTGTTGTATTCATTCATAAAAACAACCGGAAAGAAGTTATAAATGCTTTTTCAAAAAGTCGAAAATTTTGTTCTAGTATTCGCAGATAACTAATTGAAACAAAGTCGTTCTATGACAGTTAATTGCAATTTTATAAGGTATGCTAACTAAATTTTTCATTAAAACCGCACCAAAACTAGCTGAAAAACTCCGAATGAGGAGCAAGTAACAGCGTTTGTTGACCCGTTAGTAGCAAATGCTGAGACGTAGATTGTTTTACGGGAAATCATCGATATGTCATACGGTTAAACTGTTGGTAATTCAAGATTCTCAACACAAATCGAAAGTGATTATTTTATTCAAAGGCCTGGGTTGTAGGTTTTGGTAATCAATTTCACGCATTCGCTATTCTTTTCTTCGCAAACTGTATTTTTAAAATTTCATAACCCGATATTAAAATAACGGTGCGTGACAAATTTTCAACTGTACAGTTGAGAAAGGTACAAAAATTTTGCAGTTTGGACAATGACGTGGGAAAAATGAACTTCTCGAGTCTCATTTAATTCTTTTTTATTTGGCGGTTCATTTTTGTTTTATTTATCTCTTGAAAATGACTTAATGTTGTTAACACAGTTGGATTTATAAAGTGTGAGAACCATAAAACAGGAAATAGTGACTGATGAAATAACAAAGCGCTTTTTATATTTTCATGACATGGGAGTATTTTTGGTGCCTTTACGCAAACAGGGTGGATTTTTGATATAAATATCATTTAACCACAACATTTTAATATCGTGTTGCAGACAGCAAAACAAAGCTGCAGATATTCAGAAGTCAAAGATGAAATCTTTATAAACCAATTTCAACATCTACAAATGTCCGCTAACTTAAACCAGTGCTTTGAGGATGAAGGAATTTGCAGGTTTCATATTTCGCTTTGAACAGATTAACAAAAGAGCTGTCACTTTGTTGATGAAAGCTACATGTCTTTGCGCTTCTGTCGTTTTTGTTGATTTTAACTTGATTTTGCTTTGCTTTCTTCAAGTTTTCAAACCGCTTTTACTACCAAAATGACCCTTAAGTGATGTGCTTCAATTAATTTGAACAAAGCATGACAATTTGTTTAAAATTTAATTGTAGGGTTTTGAAGCACACCACAAAAGGAAATAAAAATCACAACTTTTGTGCATATAAAGATGTTTATTTTTCCAATGGTATTTTAACCTCTTGCAGAGGAGAATCAAAGTTGCAATTTTATATGGCAATTACGAAAATTGGTCCTTTATTACTGTTTCTTCTTTCTGGGTTTTTGTTGACATTTTTTTATTTCATTAGGTCAGTTTTTAATTTGTTTAGAACTATCTTGGAATAACCTGTTAAGTTGAAACAATAATATTTCTAGTATACAGGAATGATATATAATATTACTGCAAGTTGTAAAGTTATTTAGGTATACTGTGCTAGTTATTGAGTGAATATTCGAATAAAATCTTTGTATTTGAACTGGCAAATTTATTTGTCTCAATATCAAAAATTCTAGTAAATTCGTGGCAGATGATCCACTTGTGCTTAAGTTAAGAATTCCATCAGTTTTGCAACAAAGCTATTTGTCAGGTCAGATATTGTTATCTACAGGTCAAATATTAAAACTTCAAAAGTTCCATTGCACGTGTGAAGTTTTGTACAACATTCCTTTCTAGAAAACAGAAAATGTAAAGGAAACATAACAATTTTCAACATAATTGATGCTTATAACCATGCACTTGAAATTTGGTCATGAAAATTAGAACTGCTCTTTTTAAAAATTATTTATAGTCCTTAATATGCACGGGTTGGACAATTGATAAATTATTTAATATACTGTCTTCATTTTCAGACAGTCATGCAATGTTAAATTTTAAATAATTTATGCAAAGCATGTTTTGAAACCCGGCATAATATTATTTTCTGGTAGAAGTTTCATGACATTTGGTAAATTTAACTGTTGAGGATGCAGCAAGAAAATACATTGGTTAATTCTAAAATATGTTAAGGAGATCATTGTAAGTGAAGGTAATGAATTAAGACAATTTAAGAATGTTGTTGAAGTTTTCAAAGTTGTAAACATGGTGCCATAATCCTTGAAAACCCTGGAAAGACCTAGAATTGAGAAAAAAATTCTAAGCCATGAAAAGACCTTGAATTTGGCTTGTTGTCCTTGAAAACCCTGGAATGGTCAAAAAATTTCTTTTTACTTCCAAAATTAATAGAAATAAACTGTTTCTTAAAATACTTTGATATGACAACATGATTGCAAAACAAAATCTGTGACTTCGGAAGGCTTTGTTATTGACCAGAAACAAATTGTCCAAAGCTTGTTAATATAGTGTGTGTATTATTGAATTAATTTTTGAAAAAAGAATATGTAAAACATTCAGGTTTTATTTGATAGAGGTCCTGGAAAGTTGTGGAAAAGCCCTTGAATTTCACTGTCAGTAAATGCTGGGAACCCTGCGTAAAATTTTTGAGATTTAATATTCATAATAACATAAAAGAGCAAAATATTATCAGATACTTTTTCTTCATGATCCATCATCCAAAACTAAAAACACATCAGGTTTTGAGTGCATTCCTGCTTCTTA
Organism: Palythoa mutuki; assembly: GCA_027575235.2. NCBI lineage: Eukaryota > Metazoa > Cnidaria > Anthozoa > Zoantharia > Sphenopidae > Palythoa > Palythoa mutuki. The sequence goes on along the minus strand of JAODFW020009077.1, from coordinate 6,590 downwards.
AATTATGTCAAGGAGATAATTTTGCAATTAATGAATTAACACATTTTAAGAATGTTATTGATGTTTACTAGCTAAGTTGTAAAATGTTTGTGCTTATGATAAGATAAAATAGAAGAATGCTCTAATGTACTTTTTCAGCATGATTCAGGATTCAAAATGAGAGAAACACCAGGTTTTGCATTTATTCCTACTTGTTACTCATTTTTATTGAAGTTAATTAAAAACACTCAAATGTACAAATTGATTAATTTTATAATTCAACACACACTGATAACTGTCTCCTAAATATTTAGTTCTGTATAATTCATTTAGCATCAATTTCATAATTATGTATTTATCATGATTCCTGATGTAATACATATCATGTTGTTTTCTTTTGTTAAAAGAAAACCATTAATTATATAATTCACATTTATGAAGATTTTATCTGGTGCAGTGTTTACAAACAAAACATTACAAATTAATATATATATATGTACCTTCCAGACAGCATATAAAGACATCTTTGTCTAAAACCATGTGTCAGGGACTGGTAGACTCATTAATGACAATAAGGGCTTCCTTCTGTTTTGTTTTCTTTTATAAAAACTCCTTTCTCTCATGGTACGCATTTGATTATTCTTGGAAAATGAAGCTGTATTGAAATCTTACGAATTAAAACAATTTAAAACAGAAAATAATTACAAATGCAAGAGTTTTAAGCTATAAGAGTAGCAAACAAGATCCAAATAATTGTAAAATCAAGGCAGACCATAAATATAACTGTTTTAGATACTCCTTTTCAACGAGTCGTTAAGGTATGGAATAACTTGCCAAAGAACTTTAAAAACTGTAAATACAAAATTCTAAAAAGTTGCTTTTAGATCAATATGAAAATATTTTGCCATCTAACTCACCGCTATAATTAATTTAATAACTTAAGTTTCTTCATACTTTTTTCAGTTTTAATTTGTCCTTTATCGTGTAACATTTGGACCTAGTACGTTTCATAATATTTTTTTATAATTTAACTATGTAGTACTTGAATGGACTCATTGTATACTGTACATATTTATATATTATTTTCTTATGATTTTTATCTAAAGGTGGTAGTTGTCAATTGGGACTTTGTCCGGTTACTACCTCCTGTCATGCCTTATTACTTTGATTTTGTGTTTTATACTTTATCATCTGTTATGTGTATGTGCATGAGTGGCGAATCTAAATAAATAGATAAATAAGAGTGTTCAATTAACAAGGATTTTTTTCTTTTTTCCTCATTGCAGTCTCAAAGATCATCTATCAGAAGTAGTAGTAGCTGTGATGATGATATTTATGAGCGTTTGAACAGTACTACACCATTACAGTCTCCTTTGGACAAAGAAGCTGGGCAAAAGCTTGCTGAACCATTTGTGTTTGGTAGTCCACCAGTAGGAGTAGAATCTAATGTTAGCGTTGGTTCAAGGGGTACAAGTGGACGTGGTTCTGGTGGGAAAGGCAAGCTCATCTATGGTACTGGCTGGTAAGTTGGTCAGCTGACAGTAAGCTACTGTACAATATTTAAAACTTAGTTTGCATTTGTGCAATAAATATTAAGAAAAGTAAATAGGTTCACTTGGTGTAGCAATCATCACTTGTGATTGTCACCTCTACAATCTGATATCAATACCTGGGCTTGTTTCTGTGTCATGAGGGTGCCTTTATAGTGAGTTTACTTAAGATAGTTTTCCATGCAGTTTGTCTCACTATGCCATTGTGATGAGACGAGTTTCACAAGCCCTTGCAAAAATGCATGAACTACATGGCACAATTTGATTTTTGTTTTAGCATTTTCCAGGAATGAAAGTCCTTGAAATCTGTTGAATTTAAGAAAGAAGGTTTTCATTAAAACATTTGCCTTAAAAAATGTATTTATTTTTGAATTTGTACTTAGAATGGGTTTATGGTTTTGGTTGGATGAATGTTCTTGCCTCATGCCAATTAATTTTTTTGTGAAAAATTATTTTTAAAAGAGTGCAAATTGTGAGTGCACCGTCAGTAGTAATTTTTTTTTACTTCAATTAAGTTGCCTTTTGAATATGCTGTATGTATATAATTTATGTTAATGTAGCAAGTTTGTTGTAGTTGATAAAGCTGTGGAAGCTAATGCAGGGCTTCTGACAGGGTGCGCAGGTGCGGGACCACACAATTCGTTCGAACCCGCACAGTACCGCACAATTCACAAAATCCCGCACAATAGTGAAATATTTAGTCAAAAATTTATTCAAAACAAGTTTTTCTATTGAATATTAAGATTTCTAGAGTATTTGTAGACTATTTTGAGGCTATTTACCATCGTTAAGACCCAAGAATGTCCTCATATCGATCGAATAATTCGTCGATTCGTTACACAAATCGATCTTGTGATAACTGATACAATTGGAGAATACCACATGCAGTTGTGGGCTCAAAACTAATCTAAACAATACTAACAAATGTCGTTTATCATGTTTTTAGCTTTGGAAATTTTCCTCAAAGATTTAAAAAAAACAATAGAACATCTCCCTTGTGGTGAAACTTAACTCTTAAGTAATTTTCGAAGAAACGAAGAGCTGTACGAAACTTTTGCAATCAAATTATTTCGCTGAGACTCTGAGACCCCCTGCATAGGACATCATGACATCACGCTGAAATCTACTGGACTGGTTGAGCTGCCGCTTTGTGCATAATGGCAGACTCGCAAGTTGTAATTTTTGGTGCAGTTCAGCCTGAATATCTTCTATGGCGTTTGAATTGGCTAAAAAATAGTTACAACTCAAGAAAGCCGACTATTCAAGCCTTCAAATAAACTGCCATATTCTTTTTTGGCTGCAGTTCTCCTTTAAGAATTACTGGTTGACAGAAACTAAATTTGTGTCTTATGAAGTTAGTAACTTCACAATTTCTGTGTGTTGTTAGATGTTGAAACAGCTGTTTTGTCTGAACTGGCTGCTTTTCAACCATAATGCACAGTAACCTGCCTTCTGCTATGTATTAAGTATTTACAGACATAAAGGGCTTTTCATATTTGATGGAAATGTTTTACAGTGAGGAGTCACTCCAACCGTGAACACTTTGTGCTTTTTTACTCTTTTTTTAACCTATATTCCTTGAATAAATCAGTTAGAAATACATTCTATTTTGATCACTAAGTGTACATGTGTTCAAACCTACTTTTTAGAGGATTTTAAAAAGAACTAGAATAATAAAAGAATCAAAACCAAAATAAAGTCAAGTGTTCATGGTTCGAGTTTCTTCACTGTAAAAGGTGGATGTCCTACCTGATCCATATAAATTTGGACACTACCTCCTGTGCTTGAAGACCATCCTTCACATGCGCTGGAATTAGCTGGGCTTTAAACTGTCAATAATTTTCACAATTGAAATAGACTCACATTAGCTCTATTGCTTTTTCTTCTAAATGGCTCAAAAATTCAGTGATACTTTGTTGATCAATAACAAATCTGTTTTTTTTCCAAAATGAGAGAAAACCATCTTGCCTGAAGGTTTAAACATTCTTTGTCACCACTGTTAAATAATTAGGTTTCCCATTCTGACTCATGTACATATAATTTAGAATAACGAATTCTAATAATAATAATAATAATAATGGTTAGAATTCTGATTGGATGTTATTTTTAACTATTGCTACTTTCATGTTAGTGCGGTGATGTCTCTATTCTGGATTTTTCTGCCTATTTTGATTGTAGCAGGAGCAGAATGAGTCGGAAATCATTCAGGGTAATCCAGATTCAGAATAGCTGCCATTATGCAAATGACTTTTCCAAGAAATCTAGGTATTCTTATACCGAAATATAGTCCCAAACAAATGCAACCTACATGTAGATCGCCAAGAAAGAAAATTAAAATTTGTTCCTTTGCTAGGTTTAAAAAGGAAACAAAAATATATGATGAGGTTTTGCCATCAAGCCTCAAGGACCCAACAATCCAAGGCTGGCTGAAAGAAGTAAAGAGCAACAAACGGCGATTATGCATTATTAAAGACCACCACTTCTATATTTTCAAAAACCAAGAAGAACCAGCTATTCAAATACTAAATCTCCCAGAATGTGAAATTGCTGTTGATGATAAAAAGAAAATTAGCTACAGCTTTCGATTGACTCCACATGGCGGAAACCCTGTTGCCTTGGCAATTGAAGAAGGCCATGATCTGTCGCCATGGATGAGCACTATTATGGCTGCCGCAGTGCGGAAGAATATGTACCGACCAACCAGTCCTATTGAGGGAGCTGTAGAGTTAGAAGAAGCGCGGCATAGGGCTGCATTATCATGTCAGGTTGAGGTGAAGGTTGATGAAACACAAGACAGCGGCGATCCAGAGACTCCATATGAACTACCAGTGGATTTTGGATATGTAAGTTTTCACAAGTAATTTAAAAGTCGTAAAATTATAGCTATGTTGTTAGGAGAAAAACTTTTAAATTCAAATTCATTTAAATACTAAACTCTACGTGTTTAGCAGCTGGTACTTATTTATAACTAAGCTGATTTGTTAAGAATAATTTGGGTGCTGTCAATGTATACAGAGTATATCGTCATTGGAAATCCTGGAAAGCCCTGGATTTTTTAAATTTTGAAGGTGTACAAACCCTAAACATATCACAGTGGTCTGTCCATAGATGGTTCCAAGGTTTCTAAATGGACTTATCAAACTCAATAATAATTCATGAAATGTCAACAAAAGAAATCTGTGAAGAGCATCTTTAAATTTCATAAAGATCTCTTCCATATTTAGATACATGTAATGAAACTTGAAATTTCACGGCTTGATCAACTTTTATTTCAGAAATATTAGCACAATATGAAAGAACTAATCTCGACGTTTGATAAGTAGGATAAAATATTTGCGTCCGACCTTAATGGACTTTAAAACAGCTCACCTACAGCTTGCAGTTTCAAATGCCCATAAAGTTCTCCCGTTCATATTTGATCTATTACATACAGGCGAGTCACGTGCACGCTGCTGTCTACCTCCAAAACTGATGCTTGGTACTGTAAATAATGCATATGGTTGTAAGATGTAACCACTACATAAATCTATTTTTATAGGCGAGTTTCTGCTGACGTCATTGTTTACATTCTGCTTCATTAGCATACAACGTAAGTCGGAGAAAGAACAAAGATAAACAATAACTTACTTTAAAACTTGAGAATACTTAGCAAATGAAATGAGTACCGAACTTCCAGCTTTATATGTGTAGGTTCAAAGAAGAATTCGCTGCTCAAAAAACCTCAAAACAGCTAGCCGGAGGCAAGAGCGATAATGAGCAATACATTTTTTGTAAAAAAAGAAAGTTCTGTATATGTACAATAAAAAATAAAATCTATAAGGTAAAGATTTTTAGTTCTAATAAAAGTTTAAAATCACAAAACGTTTTCGATCTACTTGATCATCTTCAGTGAAATTTCCAATTAAAACCACATCACGAATACTCCAATTAAAACCACACCACGAATACTCAGCATATCAATCTCATATTTTCAGAGAAAGTTTGTTTTGCAGAACCATTCCATTATTTAGAAGCATTGTTTTTGTAGCTGAATTAGAAAGAAGAGTGCATATGCTGATGAGGCGAAAAGTGTAAACAGAAACTCGTCTGTTAGTGATAGTTTACAGTGTTTTCAAAAATGATGTAAATGAAACTAATATTTCTCTAAATACAAGCAATTCTTCCCATTTTACAGGACAATTGGCTACTTAGTTCCTCACCAGTGTCTGTGTCGTTGCCAGCCCATAGTACTCCAAAAGATAGAATAGAGAAAATGGATGGTGTCGAAGCTGACAGATATGATGCTCCACTTCCCCCAGTCCCTACTGATACTGTTGATGGTGAATCTTCATCATCAGAAAGTAGTTCTGATGAAGAGGAAGAAGAAAAGGGAAATGAACCTGAGAAAGCAGGAAGAAACTTTAGGAACTCCAAAGTTCTGGAAAAGCAATTGGATCTTTCTCAGAATCAACAAAAGGAAGGGAACAAGCGTGATTCATTATATGATACCCAAAGTGAACATAGTAACCATCAGAGCTGTAGTGAACCACTTGCAAGTGACGACACGGGTAGCTCTGATCAAAGACTTACCGATGTAGCTCAGGGTTCTATAATACGGTCTGACAGTGTGTCGTCAAGGAAACGCACTTCAACTGTACTTAGCTCAAGGAGTATGGATTCTTTAGGTTCAGATTTAGATCTTTCAGCAGCTCCAGAAACATCTCCTAGCAAGAAAGCCAGTAAATCTATCCAACCACCAAAAGGTAAAAAACGAAGAAAGTTGACCTCAGCCGAATCCGAGAAGCAGTTTTTCCAAGATGAATCAGCTGCCCATAGTGGAAAATTGTATCAGAAGAGACGGCTTGGAGTTTGGACAAAGAGATATTGTAAGATTGTGGATAACCGTTTGAAATGCTACAGGTAAGTTTATAAATATACCACATTTCCTTGAATAAACGCCGCCCCCGAATAAACGCCGCACCTGAGAGTCAAAATATTAATTAGCGCCACCCTCGAATAAACGCCGCACCCTGGAACAGACAACAAACTGAAACATCGAATTTATGACGTTCACTTTTTACA
>JAODFW020008059.1:2094-13120 GCA_027575235.2 Palythoa mutuki | reverse complement strand
AGAAAAGAATGTTAACAATAAAACAAGGTTAATAGCAAGAAAGACTTCGAGTTACTTTTTATTTTATTTTAATTTTTTTTTATTAAACTTCGCCTTCTGAATAAACTATTACAAACTGTTACGACGTAAACAAAAAATTACTGCGTAAGGCAGGGTGTCCGCAACAGCTGACGCCAATTTACTGCCTTGAATAGAATTTGGAGGAAATTATCTTCGATATGTGCGAAATTGCTTAGCATGCAACTTCATAAATATTAAAGCAAGAAATATTGGAAGTTGGAAGATTTAAATAAATTTCCTGCAAGACCCACTGAACAAAAAAAATAATTCCTGTATTGCAAAGCTGACAAATAAAACCTCTGTAATTTTACAAAATGTACTGTTTCTACCTCAGAGAAATCAATAAAATTTCTTGCACTGACCAAATCTTCCAACATCCCCCTTCCCTGAAAAGTCTAATGGTCTGACCGCATCCCGTTCCCAGGGCTTTTCGTTCCCTTATCCCGTTTACCTTTATACAGGAAAACTCCCTGGGAATGAGTGGGTGGATTGGGGGTGTGCTGCAAAATTTTCTTAGCAGCATGCATTTCGGGTCATATAAAGTGACGGCAAAATGGCTGCAGCAAGCAGCGAAATATTGGTCATAGAAAATTTCATTGATGGGAAATTCACAGCTTGTGACAAACACATAGACAGTTATGATCCGTCGACAGGGATGGTTTATTGTAAAGTTCCGGACAGCGGGAAAGCTGAAGTGGATCAGGCGGTTAGAGCAGCGAAGAGAGCGTTTGAAAGGTGAGCATTAATGGCGATTACTTAAAAAAGTTAGTTTCCAGCGCTGATGTCTGCAGTTTGTCGCGAAAAGATTTTAGCCATTGCACGGTTGGCTACACAGTCTCCTGTAAATACCTATAGATACTGTTGCAAGACCGAACTTGAGTTCTGTGTGGGTGTATTATTGATGGCTAAGGGCCCGTTTATATGGAAAATGTTGTCCCGGGACAAAGGGATATCTCACCTAACCGAGTTACTCGGAGCGAGACAACTTTTCATTTATGACGTCTCGGGACGAAGAGTTGTCTCGGGTGGCAGAGATAACTCGTCTAGTCTGGAAGTCATTTTAATACAGTGATTATGCTCAAAATTTCCCACGCTCTAATTACTCGTCCCGGGTCAGGTACTTTCCATGTACGGGACAAAGTTGTCCCGGGTTCATCATATAAACTGCAGGTCGAGTTGTCGCGGCTGGAAGGGACAACCCTTTTACTCGGGATCATATAAACAAGGCCTAAGATTCTTGTTGCGACGGAGTAACAATACAGGAATACAGACCTTCAAATGGCGCCTTGGAGATTGAAAACTGCTCTAGTGGCGACAATGAGAACAGAAGAGTGTTATAAATGAATATTTACTGGTTTTGTTATAAGAACGCTAAACCAGAAACACTTTGTTTCCTACATATTTTGACCGGCTGCTTAATGGAGGCACTTCATTACAATGTTACTTATACTTGGTGCTCTAAATAAGGATAGAAATAATGTTTAATTAAAGTACTTCACAAGTTCAAGTTGTTTTTGTTTCTTTTTTCATATTAATAGCAATAAATCATCTTGTTAGCTTGTGGCTCATTGGAGACGGCGCTTGTCTCATAGTTTAACCATCCCGCCGAGAATCAACTTGGATAAGTAGTTTTCTCTTTTTCCTGACAGATATAATATTTACTGATTGTTGCACGATACTGATATGATGAATCAAAATTTTATAAGGCCCTCTTCAGCAGGAGGTCACATGGTACAAAGTGTACTATACTGGGACTCAAAAAAACGTGCTAGACTCCAAGACAAAATACAATTTTAATTTTTCAGCTTCACACTTCCCAGTTGAGTCTAGCACATTCTTTTGCGTTCCGGTATATGGCGTATTTCATACTATGTGACCCGGATTGCTGAAAAGGGCCTCATTAAATCCAAACTGAGTTCTCGATGAAAATTTCTTTATACAATTTTTTTTAACTTGAATGTAAAAATTGAAAAAAAAAAATGGAAAAAGGTGTTATTCCATCGTTCCTTGTAAAACCAAGCCCACCAACCAATCATATCTCTAATCTTAGCTTAACTGTAAAAAACAAAATCACACGGCAGAGCGCTTAATAGAACTAAAATGATGAATAGATCAAGTCGAACTTGTGTAGATTGTGTTCGCTACAGCGCTGTTATATAACGCCAACATTCATCGGGCGACAGTATACCCAAATTCGACTTGATCCATTTATTATCTCTAATCTTATGTAATAATATTAATTCCTGTGCGTAGCCACGCCGGTCACAGTACTGTGCGTGATCAAAACTTGAACACAAAAAGCGAGATAATTTAGGATTCACGATCAGAACGACAACACAACTTTACCACATAAATCTTATCGTTAATCCCTATTCGTTCCGTGCCGGAACACATTTTCGAAAGGTGTGTGGTTGTTTTTAATCTTTGATTATTTCGCTCGCGTTGTTACTGATCAATGGTCAAAAATTAATTTTTTTTGTTAAATATTTATCACAGAACTTTTTTAATTTTTGAAATTTTACTGTATTCTTGTCCAGCAACCGCTCAAGTTTTGATTATGAGCAAAACCGCGACCCGTGACTTTGACCTTTTAAGATCTTTGACCCAAAAGACAATTATATGCATGTCATACTTAGGCTTTATTGGTCAGTGGCTGCTCATAAATGTTGGAACCGCCCTCCTCAACATACATAGTAATGTAAAGTATTTCATTATTATCAATATAGTATTCGAAAAATCAACTCAAACTATTCATTGTCGACATTTTGTGCATGATCATTTTTTTCAGTTTCAATAAATTAAACTGTTTTCCATTTATTTATAGGTTTGGCTCTTCGTAATCGATTTAAAGATAACAGCTACACTGAGTTTAAACTTGTTCTCAGCCTGATTAATTAAAGACAAGCTTAAAACGATTAAACGTGTTTTCCTCCGATTTTTTCAAAGAAATACACAATTTTAAACCTTTTTTCCCTGAATTTTCAAACGTTAGGTAACTATAAATTGAAATAATCACCTGTTCTGATTCTTTCTTGAACTGACTACTGAACAAAATGAATGATGCTTTGGTTCTTCGATAAGTGAAATTGATTTTAGCTGAATATAAGAGTTTTAAATTAATCTTCAGTATTTAAAAGATTATATATAAAATTCAGCTTGGCACAAAGTGTAAATTAAAAATAGCAGTCGCACCGGTTTAGTGCTACTCCCCACCCCCCTCCCACATCCCTTTCCCACCCTCCCCTCTCCAACAAGAAACTCTGTGTTACAATTTATTCAAAATATCTTTATTCGTATCTCAATCTTTCTGACTGGAAACTATTTCAAAACTGCGAGCAGCACGCATCATAGCAGTTGATGAAAACCTTGATGGGTGTTCTCTACTCCGTGGATTAAATTAATTCCTGGCTTCTATCGTCTCTATCCCGCTTAACAACCGCCAGATTTATACGGTGCTCTCGCAAAAGATTTTTGATATAGCTTGCATGTAGTCCGATAAGCGCCTCTATATAACAGCTATTGTTGTTCGACTTAACATTCCAGTGAAAGATCAACCCTGACAAAGCGAACAGTTTTATACGAAGTTTTTCGCTGCGAGCGCTCGATAAGGAGGGAAGGTACAGCTATTAATACTATTCTTGTTTCCTTCATCTGTAACCAGGTTACATTTTGGAAGAAAAAAAACAGATATAATCCGGCCAGACATGCAAATAATTTCAAAACATTATAAACAAGTCTTCTTGTTTGTTTGGTCGATTTTTTCTTACATTTGAAAGCTTTTTTCGCCACATAAGCCGTCTGGAGAAACAAAACTTGATATCAGTTGCCTTCTGCATAATTGCTATATTTTGTTCAGGATAAGACATCAATTATTGTAAAAACTCAATCGTTTGGAAAACAACAATAACGGCGGAGTTTATCTGGGTACTTTTAGAAAACTGCTCTGTTGTGAAAGTTATGTGAAAACATTGCCGGAACACTGAAGTTCTTTTAGCAAATCTTATTATGCCACTTAGAACAAAAACGATAACTTCATTCAGTAAGATTTATTTCGAAACTTTTATAAAGCTTGCTTAAATTTATATCCTTATTTATCCTACCTAATGCCTTTCAACTTAATTCGTTAATTCTGTGAATTCACATGAAGCTAAGATGATTCTAATTTGCCCGCACGCAGAACGGCCGTGAATCAGCAAAATTTTGTTTTTCTTTGTAACTTGCAGAAAATATCGTTCCTTGCTCTAGATAAACACCTTTTTAAGATCTTTTTATTTCGCTTATACAAATCCTCAATGCCATCTCTTTGTTGATGAAACCCTATATGAAGTCACCAACGTTCAATTGATTTGCTTATATTAAAGAGCACAAATGATTTAGCTTGGGACTTGTGTTAATCATTCTTACCGTTGTTGATACAATGTTTAAAATCCTATACATCACCGCGCTAATGCTACATAATATTCTTGGAGAGCAGAAACAATTTGCGTAATCAGTTATCAGTTCTAACACTATAGTTTGATTCGTTCCGAGTTAAAAAGCATTCACTGATATTTCTCGTCTTGATACATAGATTCAGCAAACATTTATCGTTTCAACACATCCTATATATATAAAGACAACATTTTGATGAATTTGACAATCTGGCTTTCAAACACCTGGAAGGAAACGTTAAAGGAAAGGGACAAAAAAAGAACGCACAATTTTTACCCAACGCAAGAAAAGCCATCAACAGTAAACCACCACCTATCTGCTGGTGTGATTTGTTAATAACTAAAATAATCGCTTCCCAACATACATATAGTGAGAGTGTGTACGCCGAATGTCAAGAGATTTCAAGTTTGTGTTACTTGTTTTTTGCTTCTTGTTAAAGCCTCCCACCTCCCTGTTAAACTAAGTCCTTTTACAATCCTAAGTGGCCCACTGGAGCTGATGCACTTCGATCCTCGGTTTCTGTCACTGCAGGCCGAGGAGGGTCATCGATTTCCTCTAGACGGGATATTAAAATGCAGGCTCGCACCCAGCAAAAGCTGGTACTCATTTTACAAGCCTCGTGGATGGAGAGCTGAATAAACTTTGGCGGAAATAACTGTCACATCAATGTTCAGTGCTCAGAAGAGCATTGGACATTTGTGTTCACTCTCTAAAACAGAAATTAACCTTGTGGCTTGAAGGCAGAGATTAAACAACTCAGTTCGCCAGCCACGGGTGACGCTGTCATTGCTACGTGCTAAGCCTGTTTGAAGTGATATGTCTGCATAGTGACAATAACAACATCATCCCCAAATTCCTAGAATGCGTTCATATCTAAATACGTGTGTTAGATAGGGGCCCTGAAAAGCACATCTTTGCAACTTGAACATCTCTATGGGGTAGGGTCTGACGTACACTCAGTTCAGAAAGAATCGGTAAAGTTATCTCAGTCACGTTAGATTTCTTCGCTTTTAATTTCTGTTTGTTTCTCAAATAAAAATTTTAAACACTATGTTATCAAGTTTTGTTTTACAAGATATGCAATTTAAGTAAACTACCTAAAATTACTGTTTATTGTTACTTGTTTCAAGTCTATCAAAAAGATTTAAACTGAATCACCATTTCGTATGAGGACGTAACTAAAGCCGACTGAGTGACGTTTATCGAAACCACTTTAAGAAACAGAGGTGCCGTTTGTGTCATAGCAAATATACTTAAAATATAGAATGATTTTGGAAAACATACATGAGTTTCTTTAGAAAGAAAAATACATAAGTATATCAGAAAATGGAAATATACTTAAAAGTATAACATAAAAATTGGAAAACACACACGAGTTCCTTAGAAAGAAAAGTATAAAAGTATGTCAGAAAATGAAATAAGATTAAGGCTTTTAAGCTTTGTTTTTATCTAATTCAGAAAAAGCACACCTTAATTTAATATGATAAACGTTGGTGAAAAACAAATTTTAATTAGTTTAAATCCAATTTTTCAACCTGTCATTTCGGTAAGAAACCTTCCAACATCGATTTTCGATTTTATAAAGAACGATGCGTTTAAACGCCTTTTAAAATTTGATTTTAGTATGAGTCCATTTACGTCTTACAAAACAGTAAATATTGCACAACCTAATTTCAATTTCAATGTCCTTAATCTAGATTCTTATTTAGTAAATTTGGTTGCACGGAATTTGCCGGGTTAGATATTGATATTGCTATAATTCTTTTGAGCTTCTAATCTTAAGATGTCTTTATCAAAGCAAACGACAATTATAAACTGTCACTACGACAAACAAAAGCTAAATCTAACGAAATATTAGCCGCCTCTCTGGCGTCGGGTCTTTGAATTAAGCTAGTATTCTTCAAGTGGAGCCATGGTTAACATTCAAACAATGTTGGTTAATAGCGGCCATTTATAAAAAGAACACAAAAACAAGTGATAAAAGAACAATGGCGGTAAAAGGAAGTTATTAACTCATAACAATCGTTGAAAGCTGCAGGCTTTAAAGCCGTAAAGTTTTCGAGAGGATTATCACGCTGTTAGAGCCTCGCGTGATAATTCAAGCAATTCTGACAGTTTCTTAGTTTGAGGATCGGAATTCGAAAGTTTTAAACTAAGTTTATGTCTCAATGCACACCTTGAAAAACTGTTCTTGGTTGCACCTCATTTCTCTGATGTTTTGTTACTCAACCTAAAATAAGTCCTTTATATGACTGTTTGATCTCACAAACACGATCACAGCAGAGACCATTGTTGCGAATCTTTTGTTCTTTTCAACCAAGCAGAAACAAAGGAAAATATAATGGCGAATACTTCGCGGCAAGTTGACCTTAATGTTTAACTTCTTTTCCTAATTACCGATAATTTCTCATAATTTAGATCAAATCTTCTCTTTCGAGCTTTCAAAACCTTTTTCGTTCGAAAAGAACTGATCTTACCACGAGTTCAAAAACGCGTTCATTTTTTTGTATTTTAATGAACGTCTTGGATGCCAATCAAATTGAGGGACATAAGAAAGCTATTTTTGACTCAACTTAATTTCTTTTAAAGAAGCGCGGAAGTGCTGTGATGACATCGTGTTTACAAAGAGATGATATAAATTTCACTTTCCGCCCACCTCTCTTTATCTCTTAATAGGATAATTGAAAATAAAACTTTCTCTTAGTTGAAGCAAAGTGGACCTTCCTGCTTTTAACGTTCAGATATCTACAATAAAAAGATACCGTGTGAGATATTAGCGATCATAAAATGAATCAATGGGTGGAGCTTAAGACACGTTCTTTCTATGGAATTTGTTTGCATTGGGCAAGCTAGACATGCCCTCCTGCCGGGTGTCCAAATTGGACCCAATCATTATAATTAATTTCACCTTCCTGCATAACAAGGTGAGACATAGAACAGCGGCCATTTTAAATTGATGTGAAAAGATATCCGTAACAGCACAAAGGAACGGAACAGAAAGACCGACAGTGTCCTATTAAGTGCGGAACGAATGGGGAAGAGATTTTGAGTGCTTTCGTTTCTATCTTTTTACTTTAAGAGTAATGAAAGCAACTTTTAAGTCCTATAGTCCGACTCACTGCTGAAAAAAATGTTTCGACGTATTGTTTGTGTGGGCTCTAAAATCCTCTTGTTGCACTTTCACTTGTAAGTAGAGCTACTGCTCCCGGATAAACTGCTAAGCTTTTGATGCTAAGACCTTTGGCAAATTTAACTGAGTTGAATTACCTTGAGTTATACTTTAATTACATTATCCAATGTCTTACTTTGGGCGCGATGAAGAACGATTTCAACTTTTCCATTTCTTTTCCAGGTACATTTGTTATCAACCGAGAGTTTTTGCAGGATATTTGGTAAGACTATTTCAGCTTAAATTCATAGAATATTTAAATGCTAGTATCGTATAATAGATGCTTTGGTTGTGATGTTTAGGGATCAAACGACCCAAAAACAAGATGGTTCGAACCTCATGTTAACAAAGAGCGACAAAGGAGCGATACTCGGAGTTTACCATTTCGACGAGAAACCCAACTCTACTCTCGCGCATCGGGAAACCATGTAAGGATAATCGGTCGAAGAGTTGACGCATCTGGCTTGGATGGAGATAAATACGGTGAGAATTGCTTTACCAAATACGGTGACTGAAACATATAGAAAACACAGTGAAGTCAGTTTGAAACAAATAAGAAATTTTAAGGTCAGAAATGATGTTCACATCTACTTTTGGCAGGTAATTTTAAAGGGACGGCGTCATGTCTAAGATCATTTGATGACTCAATCTTCTCGAAATGTTGTTTTTTCATAAACGTTTGTACGATTATTAGTTTAACATTGTTATAAAGGCAGCCGAGGAAGAGCTCTTTGTGTACAAGGGCTTTAAGTTGAGAATTATAAGTTTAAATGTCAATTTTTCCTCTGAAGTAGCTGAAAATCGTTGCAATGTTATTGGTATCGCTAAAGTAAAACCCTGGAAAGTTTGTATTCTTACCTAAAATAAAATCGAGTAAAGTAAACGAGGTTATCCTTAGAAATAGTTAAATGAAAGCGTTTCAGAAAGAGCCATGACATGCTGTATCATCAAAAATGACCGCGTTTTCTTGCCAGTGCTAAAAAGTCTATATAACGAAAATTGTACGAGAAAGATAAAATTTGGCAATCGTTGTAAAAGAAGAATAGGTTTTCCAGATTTCATTTTCCGTGGAGATGTTTGTTTCCAATTCTGACTAATTTTCAGCAACTCCAAAATTGGTTCTGATTTTAGCGGTAGGGCGTTAAAAAGATAAAGCCATTTAAGAAAATTATGTGAGGAATGCTACAGAAACTGACAAAATGAAACTAGGTTTCGTTAGAAATCAGTAGACTCTATCTATGTTAGAAAAATCTTCAGATTTTACAATCAAACTTAAAGGGAAGAAGCAGTGAAGAACGCAAATAGTGAGTAGATATCAGGGAGAGTTTACTTTAATTCACTATTTTTATGATATTCTCTATCAAAAATTATAATCTGATTCTGTTATTCTCATCTAAATGCAATTTGCAACAACTATTCTTGCTCATTTTTGAACAAAAAATTGTGAAATTCGAAAGGAGACAAGTGAGTTTTCATGATATATATACATATAACAGCATACCAGAGTGAAATACAAAGCTATATCGATTTGAAAATTGGTCTCGTTTTAAACCCTTGGTAAATTAAAGTTTACTTAAAGACAATGAAAAAGTTTCCGAAAGAATTTTCTGATTTTATTCAGAATAAACAAAAAGACAAGTTAGTTGACGTTTATTGAGGGTGTAATTTAAACCTCAGCAGTTAATCCTTTGATATTTTGCAGCTAAACTGATCATTGAGTCAGATAATTTCGGAAGGGTGCGAATACGAGGCGCAGAAACAGGTCATTATCTTTGCATGAGAAGGGATGGTCGTCTAATTGGAAGGAAGGTATAGTGATTTTATTCTAGTTTCTTCATTATGATATGTCCCATTTGTTTGCTTTGTGCTGTGTGTTCTACGCCAACACATGAGATGAAAAGCATGAGAACCTTTTAAATTTGCATAAACGTTGAAGAAATGATCGTCTTTGAAGAGCAAAACTGCCTGTTATTGGCTGTTTCTTTTTTATATTCAGTGAAGTTTGATGGACCATGTACTAAAAGACGGATAGATGGGAATACAAAGGTTACTGCTAAAACACAAAAACAAAACTTTGTCCGGATATTAAAGTCTGCTTCTGAGCAAACACCTGCCATTCGACCCACGCAGTCAGCCGCTGCACTATGAGGCAAAGTCTTGACGAAATTTTCTCGTAAAGAGATGATTAACTATATAATTATCTTCTGCATCAAAATAACAAGAAGTGCTGCAAAGCCCGTTTAATGGAATTGATAACAAAACCAATAATGAGGTAATAATATTTCAGCACAAAAAAGTTTTACTACTGATATTCAATGTTGACGCACGTAAATGGCGGGTTGCGTTTTTGCGGTTAGATGGAAAAAATGATAAGATACAATATGCGTCAAATTCTAATAGTGGATGTTTGGCCATAGCGTTTTTGGGATGTTTCTCATAATTACCTTTTGAGATAAAAACATATGGAGCTGTCAACATGTAGACAGCAATGTTACAGAAAGAGCTCATTTCAAACACAAGCAAGCAACAAAGAGAACGGTCTATAATTAATGGCTGTTGACAAAAGCTTACCTAAAACCTTAACTGACACGTGGATACTTTCGACTGAATAAGCAATACCAAAGTGCACACCAAACCATATTATACTATAATGTCATATACCGTACATACCATAAGTTATTCCCATATCTCAGGAACTCCTGCTCATAACCGAAACGTCTTGGTGTCGGAGGCTGGGCCAAAAAGGCAGCATGATCAGTACAAGGTGGACAAAACTGAAAAGTGTTAATCACTGTTGCCTGAGAATCGGGAAAACTAATGGTTCGATAACTCTAAACCACAGAGCTATCCTTCGATATATGAAATTTGCCATGGTATACTCTCACATTTACCATCAGTGCTATCCCATAGTCTATATAATGAGGTGTACTGCTAGCATGCTAGGCTAGGCTAGCGGTAAGCTTTGCTGCTCTGTAGACATCAACTAGGCTATTCCATGCTGTGCTATACTTTGCTACGCTATGCTATGCTATGCCATACTATGCTATGTCATACTATGCTATACTATGCTATGCTATGCTGTGCTGTGCTGTGCTGTGCTATGCTGTGCTGTGCTGTGTTATGCTGTGCTGTGCTGTGCTGTGCTATGCTGTGCTGTGCTGTGCTGTGCTGTGCTGTGCTGTGCTGTGCTGTGCTGTGTTATGCTGTGATATGCTTTGCTATGCTGCTATGTTATGTTATGTCATGTCATATCTTCCTATGTTACGTTACGTTATGTTATGTCAGTGCTGTGCTGTGCTGTGCTGTGCTGTGCTGTGCTGTGCTGTGCTGTGCTGTGCTGTGCTGTGCTGTGCTGTGCTGTGCTGT
>JAODFW020007044.1:0-13121 GCA_027575235.2 Palythoa mutuki | reverse complement strand
GTTTTCCTCTTGAGCTCTGACCCTCGGTTTCGTGTTACCAGTACCGCGCGCCAAAATATATCGAAAATCGGCTATTATCTTTAAGGATGCGGTTTGAGGAATCGTCCTTAAAAGTATGTACACTTCTGGAATCCCAAACAGACGTTCTTAAACACATAAAAAATCATTTTGAAGCTGAGCTTCCCGTCAGCCCAGAGTAATTTATCAACATCTAACTTCTCCTTACATAACTCATAACAAAACATATAACTGGTAATGAGAAATAAGAAATTGATCAAGTGGAATTAACTGTAGATGTTAAAAAGATAAATTCTCCCAAACTGTTTATAAAGAAAGTATGGAGCCCAGTTGGGAGAATTTGCCAACATGTCATTTGTCGTTCTTGGGGCTTAAAGGGTTAGACTAACCTGTTGGGCCGACTGGTTGAAGTTTTACGGCCAAATATTTGGACATTATATCATTGTATGGATGTCCTTTTTGAGTGTGATGGCACTCGTCGAATATCAACAAGGAATAATCAGTGACTGAGCAAAGCCCTTTTCTCATAGCGTCGACAAGGATTTGTGCAGTCAGCACAATGACATCATTGTCTTTTTGAAGTGCTAATAGGGTCTTCTTCTCCTGAAGATTGGCCCCAGAAATATCAGCAATCTTGTACTTGGATAGGTAGTAATCAAATCTCATTCGTTGCTGCAACACCAAGTTGACCCGGTTTACAACGAACAAAACCTAAAAGGAACAAGATTAGAGTGTTTAAATAACAAGCTCCGAGAACACATTTGTGTTATTGGTGTTAGGCAATTTTTAAACTTCAAAGCTAAATGTTTTTTTCTCTGTTAGTTCACAAAAAACAGAATATCACAGTAGAGTACTAAATAGAAAAGCCTTCAGAGATCGTAATATGTTAAGAGCTTGACACAATATCACTTCACTGGTCCAGAGTAGGAGACAAATGGGCGTTGTCTCAGTATTAGCCACTCAAAACATCAGATTTGATATCATGCGAATAGCTTATTTAGACTGACCTTGTACATATTCAAACAGCCAGCTGACAGTGATTGACTTACTTCTGGGACAGTTAAGTTTCCTTTTTCGGGAAACGGGGACAGGTTAGTTTCCTTACATGGAGCAGAAGTCTGCACGCGCTTAACTTATTTGCAGATTTGCCAGTTAAAAAGGCGGAAGATAATTCAAAACTGACTTTAAAGACTCCAATGCCCCACCTCTACTTCCTCTTTAAAACAGCACCAAAAGTTGGAATGGAGTTGAAATATGAAAAAGTTCGAAAATAAACGAAACAGCGGACAAACTGATAAAGATTTGAACCTTTGGTCCAGGCTGGCCTCCCGTTGTTGCCGCTTTCTTCCTTCGGTCGAGATGTGTCAAGGCAATCTGGAGGGCGACGTATGTCTTACCACTGTTCGTGGGTGCGCAAATAATACAATTATTTCCTTCTAGTGCTGGCCCAGCCAACTCTGTCTGATAGGATTTGAGTTTCAGTTCCAAGCAATAGCTATTTTCTTTGATGAGGCGCACTGCCAGTATAAAAACAGTTATTAAACATTAGTTTTGAGCGCTAAAGATAAAGGGCAAATCGTTTTAAGGGAGAAGCTAGGGAAAGTTAATTACATGTAAGCCTCCCCTCAATGTTGATTGTAATAGCTTTTTCTTTTGTTTATCAGTGGGACGTGAGGAGTGTTTGCCGAGCGTTTATAGTGAGCGTGCGCGCGCCACGTTTTGGCGCGATTTTTCCCGCCAGTCGGTTGAGAGCAGCATGTGGTTGATTGGATGTGGTGACACGTTGTGTGGTGTCCGAGAAAACCCCGTGACTAAACGTAAATTCACTGTCAGTGTATATGTTTATAAAATATAGTCAATTTACAGAAATATATCGTGTCATAATATATCAATATTACAAGCAGGAGTGTGTGCAGAATCTGGGCAATATAAAATAACCAGAGGTTTGATATGTCAATGTGTATCCTTGTTTGAAATTCTTTTCTCTTTAAATGTACCGTGTTCTTGATTTCAATGATAGATTGCTTGGGAACAAATATTGCAATGTCTTGCCTTCGGGAATGTCGATGTCTCTCAGTCTTCTCCTGATCTCCACAATATCTGCATCAACTGCAAAAAAAAGGCCAAAATGAATTCCCCATTATAGATCCCTGTGTAGCAAACCCGGCGGCATCAGACTTTTTACCAGGGCTTTTGCAAATATTTCGCCAGGTAGGACAATTTCTACTAGGTTATTAAAGATTTCTATCTATTTGATATTTCAGTTGTTGTTTTATAAAAATAATCTAATTTTGTTATAACTAAATTTTTAACCTTATTGATAGTTTTTATCGTATATATGAAGAATTTTCTTTTTAATTAGTTGTTGTCTTCTCTGGCAATTTCAGTGGGGAAAGTTTTTTGATCAAGGCGAGAGAAACCTGACCGGCTAAATTTTCAGGATCACCAAGGTTCGTCAAAAATCCCATCGGCTTAGAGGGAAACATTCCACCAAGTCTGCTACATAGAGGTGTCATTGATTTGATTCATATCCGATAATGTCATCTGTAATTATTTGCGTATTGTTATCACTGCTATCGTCAGCAAGTTGCAATAACGGATATTAATAACGAACTCGCCCAGGCTTTGTAACTCTGAAATAAGCAGAAATACTTCACGCATTGTGGCGAGTGATTGAGTTATTCAAAATGAGTTAAAAATATAACTTTATTCAAACGTTGTTAGACAGGGTTAGCACAAACTTTAATTAAATAAACAAATTTTTATAACTATAGTTATGTTTGTTTATGCATTTTATTCTTGGAGGAACTTTTCAAAAGCTACCTCCATCAGTAAAGTTTTTCCTGCGTGGGTGCATTTTAAAACATCTCTTAAACAACATGATTAAATGAGTATAAGCAATATCGACTGACCTCCCAGCATCAAATCCTCATATCCGTCCAATGACTCTGTGTGAATTCAAGACAAACAAGATATTTAGTATATACAGAAATTACACCAAAAGGATATATATAATTATTGTATCAAATGGTGATTACTTTATTTATTTATTTATTTATTTATTCTTATTTGATATCAATATCTATACAGGCACATCCAATTTAGAAATGTTTGTGTAAATGGAATCCTTTTAAAGCCTGTTGAATTTAGCTGGTGTCGATACATTGTTAGATCAACAATGTTACAAGTTGTTGCGAGGTGCATGCAAGCGAATACAACAACTCCCAACATTGTTGGCCATCGTCTAAAGGAGCGATGCATTATGGTACAGTAATGCTGCAATGCGCGTGCGCAGATGTGTGCTCGAGGCCAAGATTGTTGTGATTGATTTGTACCGCGGTTATATGCAGTGACGTTATGATATGACCTTCGCGGTTATGAATGCAATTTAAGTAATTGCGAAAGGGAAGCCTGAAAAAACTTCGGCTTCAATTGCGAAAGAGAAGCCTGATTTTTTTTCAGGCTTCTCTTTCGCAATTACTTAAATTGCATTCATAACCGCGAAGATCATATCATAACGTCATTGTTGTTAGTTCCAAACAATTGTTACCACAACACTTCGTCAATCACAGAACAATAGCAATGTTGGGACTTGTTGCGCCAAAGTTTGACCGGTTTTAAACTATACGCAACAATATCCAACAAGTCACAAGAAGTGCCAACATGCCATGCAAACGAACACAACATGTTGGGCCCGACGTTGTTGCGCCAACAATGTGCGTCCTTTTGCATCCGTTAGCAAGGTTATGCAAGATGATGTGTGATTCCACATTTCATATTCTGTGAGTTCCATTGACTGGATTCTGGGCATTACAATCTGTGTTTCGGTGTTTTGGACCTCATCGACTGAATTATGGATTCCTGAAATTGGTTTGAGGAATCCCAGTTTGATATTTCAGATATTCAAGGCTGGAAAGTGTTAGTTTAAGTTCTTTACTTGACAAGTCAGTTCAACAGAAAACGAGTCCAAGAAAGCTGACTGTTGTTGGGAAGTCAGTTTAGGTTGCAAATTGGCGTAGTGGTCACCTTTCGCGCCTTCCAACTCTTCCACCCTGCATCGTTTCTTTGACTGCCGGCACGTGCGCTGAGATTTGTCGATCTCAGTCTTACTTTGAGTGTATTTTTCCCGAGTATTCCAGTTTTCCTCCCTCAGCAAAATCCACGCAAGTTAAATACATCACGCTGTGGTGCTCTGGCCAAGGTCATACATGGACCTCGTTAAGCTTTCTGACTCTACAAATAGGGTAATTAGCATACAAAAACATATTACAGTATTATACAGAATTTTATTTTTTATTCATGCTTTATTGGGTACCATTGGAATATAAGTATTATAGTTATTTTGAGCTAAGGCAGCTAACATAAGAATCAGCTTTGAATTTAAGACCAGATCACCCGTCCCAACCCATTTCTGCATTCACAGCTGGTAACCAACAATATATTTAGGAAACTGTCCGGGCAGAAGGAGAGTTAAGTTTTTTGGCTTTTTTGTTGATTTTTATACTCAATCAAACGTGTTTATGATAAACTTACTTTATCGATTTATTTACTTATTTACAAAATTCTCCAACGGGGGCAGGGATTAACCCACAGAGTACGGATACCAAAAAATACTATTAAAATTTTACATACAAAAGATGACAAGTCTAATAATAAATGCAAATTAACACAACAAAATACACAATGACAGTAATAAAATAAAAATATTACGTAGAAAATTAGGAGTGCGCGTTAATATTGGCTAACAAAAGACGATTTTCGGCTTAATAGGTGCAACTGGCCGGGTCGTGCTCGATGGCATTTTACACAGATAGTTTTTTTAAAAAGATTTGGGGTTGGTCCCGGTCGTAATATTGGCAGTTAGGTTTAAATAGTAATTTAACAGAATTGATTGCGACACAGACGTACAGTTGATTATGTAGAGCGGGAGACTGTTCCAGGTTCTTGTAGATCTGACATAAAAACTATTTTAATGAGTACAGCTTTGCTTCGGGCAATAACAATAATTGACCGTAAACCAGATTCTGATAAATATCTCTTACGTGTTAGGTTTTCTTTGGCAGTCTCAACTTCCTCTTCCATTAAGGTGATGTTTAAAGACAGCTCCTCGTTGGCAGAATCTCTTAAAATGCCATCAATCAACAAATCTTCAAGTACCTTTTTTAGCTCCCCATTACGATACATAGTGAGCAATTCATCTGCGGCAGCTTCTTGCGAGATCCGCAGTTTACAGCCAATTTTTTCCTTTCCATTAAACAGGACAACAAATGCAACCCCTTGGGGGAGACGCTAGAGAACAGAATGAAAATAAATTTGAATATAGGATTAGTGGGCTCTTTTATTTTCATCTTTAATACTTGATGCTTCTCAGTAGTGATGATGATGATGTTGATAATGATAACGATGATGTTGTTGTTAATGATGATGATGTTGTTATTGATGTCTCTGCTGATGATGATGATAATGATGGCGATGATGTCGATGATGATGACGATGATAATGAAGATGATGTTGATGTTGATGATAACAGTAATGATGATGATGATGATAATGATGATGACGATAATGGTAATAATAACGATGATGATAAAAATGATGATAATGATGATAATGGCAGGGTCAAGTCCATCCTATGGAGCCAGTTCGCATCCCAAACTGACCTGCTCTAAGGAGAGCTAGCAGAAGCCCTCCGACATTCTTGACTCCGTTTTAAGGACATCTGCAAGTGAGATATAAAGCTGTGCAACATTAATGTTTTTAACCGGGAAAGCTGTACAGTAGATCGTTCAAAGTGGAGATCAATGTGTAGAAATCAGTGGAGTCAAGAGATCTAGTGCGGAGCAGACGAGTCGTGCCCAAATTACACGGTCGGATGCTAAGAAATAATAGTTGTTTTTAATTATTTATCTAATACTGCTAATAATAATAATAATAATAATAATAATAATAATCGTCATGAAATCGGCGAATCGGTTCATTACTTTTGTGTTCAAAGGGATTTACTTAACTCATTCCTTGAAGAGCAGGCAATTTTACTATAGAAATCACTAAGCGACAAGATACATGACACGAAACAACAAAACATTAACAATGCATAACATGACATCAAATCATGTCATATAAGAAGACAAAACATGATATGACAATACATGACATGACATGACATGAATTACATGACAAGACATGACATGACACGAGAAGGCAAGACATCACATCACATCACATCACATGAGAAGACGTGACGTGACATGACATGAAAACACAGAATATGACATCACACAACATGACAAAGCATGATATGACATTACACGACATGACATGACACGACATGACATGACACGACATGACAAAATATGACATCACACAACATGACAAAGCATGACATGACATGAGATAACATGATAGGACATGACATGACATGAGATAACAAGAAAGGACATGACATGACTGACATGACATGCGATAACATGATAGGACATGACATGACATGGGATAACAAGAAAGGACATGACTTGACTGACATGACATGAGATAACATGATAGGACATGCCATGACATAAGATAACAAGAAAGGAAATGATATGACTGACATGACATGAGATAACATGATAGGACATGACATGACATGAGATAACAAGAAAGGAAATGATATGACTGACATGACATGACATTTATATGTTTGTCAGTGTAAACCATGTTTGACCCTACCAGCAATTCAGAGAAATCTGCGAATGGTGGAAATAAACAAGTATTATTATTATTATTATTATTATTATTAATTATTATTATTATTGTTATTATTATTATTATTATTATTATTATTATTATAACATGATAGGCGATGACATTACACAAGATAACAAGAAAGGACATGATATGACTGACATGACATGAGATAACATGATAGGACTGACATGACATGATATAAGGAGAAATGATAGGACATAATATAACATATCATAAGATTACATGACATGACAAGACAAGACAGGGCATGATATGATATGATGTGATATGACATGTAAACGCATGACATTATATAACAAAACATGGCACGAGATAACGCGGTATGATGTAAGAGATAACTAATGAGCAAACATAATCAAACATACCTTGTCGAATTCACCTCGTAGCTTTAATGAGTCATCACATTTGTTGCTATTGAATATCTTCAAAAGGTCAGCTGTCCCTTTTGTGAAATACTTGTTGTCACTGTTCATTATCCTCATGTAAATTCTTACTTCTGCGAATAAAAAGTATAATTTGCCAAATAAACCCAAAGCTTGTCATGTTCAGTTTTGTACCAAAAACTAAAACAAACCAGCTAATGATTGGCTGAATAACTGACTTTCGATTTCCTTCCTCTTCTTTAATTTGGTGTCTCTGAATGTCAAACTAGTATCAACAATTCGAAATACTTACCAGAGGCTGTGCCTACTATTGTAAGAAGTTTTTCATTCTCATCTTCAAAATCTTCTTTCTCCATTCCAGTTACTAGAGAAAGAAACAGAAAAAAAGTCACTTGAGTATGCGATGAGGTCTGATTAGTAGGAAATATAAAGAGCTTTTCCTCGGTACTATTAGCGCAGTTCACTTGAGACTGAATGCTGGCGGATCGTTTGAATTCACTAAAGTGGAAAAGAATTGTGCTAATACTGTTGTTTTTGTTTACACTCAAAAGAAAACAGAACCATAATTGCCATATAAAAGGTATCAGTAACGATTCGAACTGCAAAGCGTTACCATTACATCCATATGCAACCCATTCTGTCCTTGTCGTAGCAGAACGCTATGGCGGTTTTTGAAATTTATAAATATATATGTAGATTTGTTTAAATTTTTATTGACAACTTTAAAATCCTAAAAGTTTAAAGTACAGTTCAGCAGTTACAAAGTTCAATATGTCAGTATAATTTCCCATTGCTAATAAGTAACAAATGGCTTACTTTTACACCGCGGGTCTAACAACATAGCAGCATGTTGGTGTCCTGTTTGCCTGCACGCTGTAACCAGTTGAAAAAAGGCGTCATCTCCTCTCCTCTGAACTCGGTCGAGCAACTTGTCCACCGCAAGAATCTCGCCGTTGTTTTGTTGCTCGCATTTTATGGCCTCTCTGTCCGTGTTGGTCAAGCATTTTAAAAAATGGAGAAGTTTTAATGGATTAATTTCTTCGCGAAGATAGCAATTTCTATAAAGCAGCAGCTTTTTAAATTTTTCTATCATTTTAAGCGATCGGATTAGGATATTTCTTTGAACACGGAAAACAAGTAAACTAAAGCGAAGACAAACAATCCGTTTCCGATCGCTCTCTCGTCTTCAGTGTTTATAATTTATATACTCCGAATTTATAACAATGATCTCTATAATTCAGTTTATGACAACACACTAAAATATCTGACTCTATATTTCGCTTTCACAAATGGTTTTGTTGTTTAAACGATAAACAATGTATTTTAATGGTTTATTCCCCATCTTAATTATTCATTTAATTCAGTTTAGTTTGGGTCCACAGCTGCGATAAATTTTCTGCAGTTTCTTACCAAAATTCAATAAAGTTTCTTGAAGAAATTCAACAATTTTTACAAACATTGTGATAGAGGGGACACGTAAG
Source organism: Palythoa mutuki (assembly GCA_027575235.2). Classification (NCBI taxonomy): domain Eukaryota; kingdom Metazoa; phylum Cnidaria; class Anthozoa; order Zoantharia; family Sphenopidae; genus Palythoa; species Palythoa mutuki. The sequence goes on along the minus strand of JAODFW020007044.1, from coordinate 4,492 downwards.
ATTAATGTTTCCTAATTCTGGAGTAAAACAAATTAAATCAAAGTATTTTTTAATCATCTGAAGTTTCGACTTCCGTTAAAAAAATAAATCAGCCAACTATGACGACCACTGCCTGTGTTGTCGCTAGAAATAGAAGCGAAAATGAAAGTGAAAATAAAAACAACTCCAGCAATTTCGATCGAGTATATATTTTTAACAGTTTTTCTTTCATTTTCCACAGACTGACATTCAAAGCATGATCATATGAAGGCTGAAAAAATTTAAGTTATGACCCTTGGCAAAATTTGAAATTCCTAGAATAGCAATTTTAATACTCTCTACAAATATTTTTGTCAGAAGAAGTCGGTGATACGATCGCCTTACAGTTATTGTTCATTAAAAGCAATGATTTGAAATGGAAATCGAATTGAGAAAAAAAAGTTTTTTAGATTTATATTGTTTGTGGTTCTTGGGAGCCAAGATGGACCGGAAATAGTTAATTGTTTGTTGCCCACAGCAAGTTTTCATTATATATTTCAGTTTCGTTTAGTATATGTCATAACAATATGTGTCCTGAATAATGTAAAGCAGATATTCAAAGGGAACTTTTCCAAGACTCTCACACAATAAAAAAAATATTTATGCTTGTCTTTTTTCATTTTTAAAAAAATCTCGACCGGCTTTGGTGACAGCCGGATCGTCACATGTACTTAAACACCTAAATGCGTCGACTATGGCAAGCCGATTGTAGCAAAATTCAATCTCTAAAATGTTCCTTTGATTTAATAATTTTTTCATTCAATCCAATCCTTTATCTTTTTTATTCAATCCAGTCCTCCTTTACTTCTTATTCAATCCAATCCTCAATTTTTCATTCAATCCAATCCTTTATTTTTTTTATTCAATCCAATCCTTGGCTCAATTTTTCAATTTTTTTTGTCGACTGAAGGCCTCCTCGGCAGAGTGCTTCGAGATCTTGGACGGCTCAAATGGAACCAAATTAAGCTTAAAGAGGCCATGCACATCAAATGGCTAAATCTCGTGTTGAATCGCCAAGTGACGCACGTCAATCTTTCTTTGTCCTCAGAGTTTTTTCTTATAATATACATTTGCACGTGCTGATAAGCTATTTAAACCAACTTCCAATAGACGATTTTCGATATATTTTGGCGCGCGGTACTGGTAACACGAAACCGAGGGTCAGAGCTCAAGGGGAAAACCGCGTGAAAATTAATTGCAGGCGCGCGCGCAAATGTTTACGTTGGAGCCGATAGTTTGGCGCGTGCGTACCTGCAATTTTCCCGCGGTTTTCCCCTTGAGCTCTGACCCTCGGTTTCGTGTTACCGGTACCGCGCGCCAAAATATATCGAAAATCGTCTATTCCTCAGTGATAAACGGACGTATGTAACTCGGTCATAGAGTTACAAAGAACGTGCATTTCAAATTGAAGAAGGCTCTTAAGAAATTTTACCACTTAGGAACAGTGACCAATGTTGATACTTTTTATATAGGGATTTTCAATTCTTTTTTTAAAATATATATATTATTAAATTAAAGTTTGTATTTCTATGGATTTTGCGAAATATGATTATAAGCTTTGAGAAACACGAACGTTTTCAAACTGCAAGTATTCATAACTGTAAACTAAATGGTTTTAAACGACCGTAATCAAATAACATTTTATTGTCCTTGCTTCCGCAAACTATTTGTTAAAACAAACACGGCGTATACGCATTGCAAGAATCTCGATGTATACATTATATTATCCAAAGAAGTAATTACAGGCAAATAATACTGACAAAAAGCAAGAAATCATGGACGCTCACTTGTGACAGATGTCTGTACGCTGAGAGTTCTGCTAGCAACTCTGTGACGTCAGAGCAAGCGGCAGCCAGGATTGTGAGGGTGCTTGGTCGTTCTGTCAATAAGTCCATGAACATACTGGCTGAGTACGCTGGGTCACACTGTTGGACGTTGAATAAAATAGCAGCTATTAAACAATCCGTTTAGCTTAGAGAAGCTTCTTAAATTTGTTCTCATTTCTGCCAAGCTTCAAGATGAACTGAGATAGCTGTAACTGAACAATCAAGCAATGGAGCTGATAAAATAATTATGAACGCCCTCCCCCCATTTCCCAATGAGCAGATGAAACTTGTCATCATCCTCGTTATCATTATTCTCATGTACTCATCCTCATTCTCATCCTCATCATCGTTATCATCATCCTCATCCTCATCCTCATCCTCCCCCTCCTCCTCCTCCTCCTCCTCCTCATCTTCATAATTGATCACCATCATCCTCATCCTCATCATTCATCCTCCTCCTCCTCCTCCTCCTCCTCCTCCTCATCATCAACATCATCATCATCCCCATCATCATTCTAATTCTCTTCATCATCATCATCCTCATCATCATCATCATCATCATCATCATCATCATGCTCATCCTCATCATCTTCATCCTCATGCTCATCCTAATTCTCATCATCATCCTCATCCTCATCATCTTCATCCTCATGCTCATCCTAATTCTCATCCTCATCCTCATTCCCATCATCATTCTCATTCCCATCATCCTCATCCTCCTCATCATCATCATCATTTTCATCCTCATCATCATCCTCATCCTCATCCCCATCATCATTCTCATTCATCATCATCATCCTCATCCTCCTCCTTCTCCTTATCATCATCATCCTCATCCTCATCCCCATCATTATTCTCGTTCTCATCTTCCTCATCCTCATCATCCTCATGCTCATCCTAATTCTCATCCTCATCGTCATTCTCATCCTCCTCTTCCTCATCCCCATCATCATTCTCATTCTCATCATCCTCATCCTCCTCACCCTCATCATCATCCTCATCATCATCATCCTCATCCTCATCCCCATCATCATTCTCATTCTCATTCATCATCATCCTCATCCTAATTCTTATCCTCCTCCTCCTCATCATCATCATTTTCATCCTCATTCATCATCATCATCCTCATCCTCATCCTCCTCACCCTCATCATCATCATCCTCATCATCATCCTCATCCTCATCCCCATCATCATTCTCATTCTCATCTTCCTCATCCTCATCCTCATCATGCTCATGCTCATCATTTTCATCCTCATGCTCATGCTCATCCTCATCATCCTCATGCTCATGTTCATGCTCATGCTCGTCATCATCCTCTTCCTCATCCTCATCATCCTATTCCTCATCCTCATCATCTCATCCTCACCCTCACCCTCATCCCCATCATCATTCTCATTCATCGTCATCCTCATCCTCCTCATCATTCTCATCTACCTCATCCTCATCATCCTCACCCTCATCCCCATCACCATTCTCATTCTCATCTTCCTCATCCTCATCCTCATGATCCTCATGCTCATCCTCATCATCTTCATCCTCATCGTCATCCTCATCATCCTCATGCTCATGTTCATGCTCGTCGTCATCCTCTTCCTCATCATCCTCTTCCTCATCCTCGTCATCTCATCCTCATGCTCAACCTCATCATTATCATTGTCGTCGTCGTCGTCGTCGTCGTAATGACCGACGCCTGACTAAAATTCTTCTTGGACTTAAAAGTCACTTTATTACTCGGGCTACCTGTAAGGTAGGCCGAGTCTAGGATTCTCTTTCCTATCAATCTATTTATCTATCAATCTATCGACGTTGTCGAAAGTGTGTAAGCCTGCACTGTTCGACGGTCAGCGGTGTTGCTCTAAGCTTGGAAGTGAAGCGCATGTTTCTGATCAAATGTTTCTAGCTTTGCTTTCTGCTCCTCGTGTTGGAAATATTTCAGTAAGCAGAAAATCAAGATTATGGAGAATTTCATTCCTTCTGGGACGCTCAATTCACATATATACACAAACGGCGTTCGCGGTAGACCCACATTAAAAGATATCGAGCGTCAGTTTCGAAACTGGTCGTTCGGCGAACTCCAAAAAAATCAAATGAACTGAAATGAACAAACGAACAAACTTACTTAAATGGACGCAGAAGTACTCAGACGAAATCAGGAGAGAGAAAAACTACTAACTCTTTAGTAAGCAGGACCTTTATTGACGAGCAATCAAATGAAAGAGAAAATATTCTAAACCACATGGACCATATTGGAATCTCCCAAAATAACAAATGCGTTTGCAGAATCAAGAAGCATTGGAGTTACCAACGACTATAGGTTTTGAAGTGGACTCTTGATTCTTTAGCGGATTCTATGTGATTGGTGGCAGATTAACTCGCCGATTTAGCAAAATAAATTTTCCTCCTAACAGCGACAAACGCACGCTCTGGTTTCAAACAACAAAGATTCATGAATGAAAATTCAATGATGAGTGAAGTTTTATATAAAGAGTACTTCAATTTGCATGGTAAGCTTAGTTTTGCCTTTTAATATGTAGGTAAGAATCGATTGCTAAAATAAAGTGTGTTTTACATGTTGTTATTAATTTCATTTTTTCAAAATTAGCCGTCGAAATCAAATTCATGTTTACGCGAGTAGAAGTCAGTAAT
>JAODFW020006021.1:0-13122 GCA_027575235.2 Palythoa mutuki | reverse complement strand
AGCTGAAACTTTGCAATTTTACTAATGTCAACCTGCTCTTTCCATTTTCGGATGTCGTTTTGTCATAGCTTATTGACTTAGGGAAGTTGAGGTCACGTGACCCCCAGCTGCAAAAGGCCTATTGCGATAGAGAAGCCTGAAAAAATTCTAGGCTTCAACGTGATTTGAACATGTGACCTCTGTGATACCAGTGCAGTGCTCCAACCAACGAGCTATGAAGCCACATCTGTTGGGAGCAGGTCAATTCTATTGGGTCTATCTCTGCCAGCGGACAATTAACTTACCATGACTGGCTAGTAAATTTTTTTTCTCTCAGTAGTCAAAAAAGATTGAATTTTTTGTCAGTGTGGAGCCCTGAATGATGATGATGATGATGATTTGTGGGGTGTGTTATTCACAGGCTCAGTATGATGATGTCAGATGTAAATGTATTTGTCCCAATGACAACAATAGTAACAAGACCAAAAATGTGTGGACTGCAACAGTAGAGCCCCAGGAATGGTAGGTACATCGCTTGGGAAGCATATGACATTTTATAAAGTTCTATGATATTCTGATTGTTTTAAATGAATATTTATTTGATACATAAAGTGGCAAAACAAAATTTGATGTGATTAGAAATGTCATGTAAATACGAATTGCACCAACACCAGTCAAAAAGTACTGTTTTTGAAACTAACTGAATAACACTAAAAAATAAAATAAAACTTTGATTTCTTTTGCACCTTTTATGCCTAGATGCTAATATTGCTTTACAATAATTTGTGAACAGTGATAAAATTTAATATTTACAAGTTTATAATTCATTTTTGTACTAACACACAAATTAATTGCTAAAGTTATGAATCCTTGCAAAATGTCATAACTAGGGCATTCAATATGTCATAACTATAGGGCTTTTAATGTTCTTCGATGGTACTACCATTTTGCAGAATTAACCAAAAATCTTAACAAATTGCATAATTTGATGAAAATATACAAATTTAAAAAAAAAAGTTCAGGAAAAAAGATAAATTTTTTGCTTAATTTTAAGTTCTTTGATAATTTCAGCATAATTTCAAAGTGTTTTACCTTTTAAAAGATCTCAGAAAACTTAAATTATCATTCATCAGTTTAAAGTGTTACTACAATGAAATAAATATTTTTCATTGCTCATTTGCTAGTTTGTTCCCTAAAATAAAATCTCTCCAATTATTATTGTTATATTTTGAAGGAAAGTATGGTTATTTTACATTTAAAACAACTACTTAATTGTCTGCCATTGAACCCCCATGTTCTCACTGCCTGGTTACACATTTCCAAGGTTAGGCTGCAATGTTATTGCATGTGACGTCATTTTCTCAACTCGCCAAACTCCTGGATGACTTCAAACTCTCGTATTTGTCGCCAGATGAAGAACTAGACATTTTAGACAGAAACAATCGTAACAATAAACTATTAGATAAGTACTTAAGGACTCTGTTGCTTTTGCAGATTTGAGCAAGTGTGTTAAGAAAATGAAGTCACAGTTCATTTAAATATAAGTTTTTAGTGTATTGCTGCAGTGATTGTGGGCTCAAAAGGAACATAAATTTGAAATGGCTGACAAAAAAACGTTACTTCTGATGCTGATATTTTTGTTATGCGGACTAAAATCGTAATTTGATCTTTACAGATAGGTACGAGCACAACTGATGAACAGTTTCAAGTGCATATATTTCTTTTTTGAGATGTTGAAATTTCATCGTAGTAGCACTTTAAGGAGCAACTGAAATTAGGCAGTCTGCATAATAACACATCAGGGGCCCACTGCTAGTTTTAAGAAATATGTGCTTGGGTCCTGGTGCGAGTTTTTGGAATTATGTACACATGTTCAAGGAAGTGCCAGCTAAAACCAGCTAATGAAGCTCTTCATTGCATTCTGCATAACAGTCTAAGATAATTATTAACTATATATAATTAGACTAAAAATACACTAACTTATACAAATTATGTGTCTTGAAGAGCAAACTTTAGTAGTAACTTTCAGATTTTAAATACATTTTTTAATTATAAGTGCTTAGTGCTTTGTTAATTATCTGAAAATAACCAGTGCAGTGAAGTTAGTTCCATTTCAAAACCAATACCTTAACCCTTTCAGCCCAGAGCAATTTATCAACATCTAACTTTTCCTAACATAACTCATAACAAAACACTATAACTGGAAACGAGAAATAGGAAATCGATCAGTTGGAATTAACTGTAGAAATTGAAAAGATAAATTCTCCCAAACTGCTTATACAGAAAGTATGGAGCTCAGTTGGGAGAATTTATGAGCACATCATTTGTCGTGCTTGGGCTTAAAGGGTTAAGACTGGTGCTGGCACAACACTTTTTGAATGGTAGTGCTGTCAGTTAATGCAGTGTATACTTTCCATTGTAAAAATAATATTGACCCTGTGGTGATGGCACACTGAAAGAAACTTAACTTGCAGTAGTATTACTATCCAAGTACATTGTTGTACCTGCAAAAGTTATAAGTCCTGTGCCCTCAACCAAAATTAAAACAAAAGAAAGCAGAGCCATTATGATCCCTCTGTCACTGGAATCATCAGGAGTCACACACTTAAAGTTCGCCCCACAGAGCTCTACAGTAGTATTGTACTGGGTCACTCTGCTCTTCCTCATGCACCACTCTGCTTTTTTCTTCCCAAAAACAGAACAGGGCTCAGAAAAACCTTTGTTCGGTTTTCTGGGACAAGTAGATTTTAAACTCGGGCAGGTAACTTGTCATGGTCACTTGCCGGACAGGCAAGCAACTGGCCAAAATCCTTTCAAAAATGGTAGCATCTTTTTAATGTGGGCAAGTGGCAAATTGGCTCAGGCAAACAAACTTTGTGACTTGCTTGTCCAAAGGGCAAGTTAAAAGTCAAGTTTTTATCGAGCTCTGCAGAAGATTAAAAGGTTTTGGTTCAAATGTTCTCAAGAAACAAGCTCAAAATAACATGTTTTTCCTTTTAAAAATCCTGTTTTTTTCCCTCAAATATCCCAGACCACTTTTTTCAGATCAGACAAGTCACATGATGTCTGTAACCTTAGCAATGGAGGGCAATGTACAAATCAGGCATACTGTATGACCAATTATACAATTATAATGAGCCTCGGCTCTGCTACCTTTGCTCTGAGGAGAATTCTGACACTATTAGTATTTAGGGTCTTTTTTTATATCAGTAGTAACCCTGCTTGAAACAGAAAATCACTAAATACTAGTTTTGTTCTTTTGTTAGTAAATGTGAATTTGTAGTGAAGAAAGAGGAGAAGTTTTGTCTAAGATGCCAATGTAGTTATGAAGCCAGAAACACAACTCTTATTAAGGTAATTAGAAATAACCATGGGTTAACAGTGCTCGATTTTAAGGAAAATTTCTTGTTGTACATAGGGCAACCAGCAATTATTTTTTAGTCATCCCTCAAAAGTTGAGCTCATCCTAAAAAACAAGCTCTACTGTGTTTATAAAAACCCATTTAAATGTATCAACAGTTCGTCTCCTTTTTGGCAAAAAAAGCAGACAAAATCTACAGTAAAAGCGCACAAGTTACCTGCGTTCTCTGACAGAAAAAAATTTATAAGTTAAATATAAATTCAAAATCAGGCCATGCTACATTCAATTGCAGCTTTTTTCATTTTATATTGTTTAAGAAAAGATAAGTATTTTTTTGGCTATGTTAGTAATTACTTGTTTTCATGGCAATTTTAATAAAAAGTGAAACTAATCAATGGTTTTGTGCTGATGATATTTTAATTGAACTTGCCATTTAAGTTGGCTTTATTTATTGATAGACAAAAATTTTGTTGCCAAACAGCTAATGAAATACTACTGCTAGTCTAGTGAGGCTAGTGACAACTCAAATGTTGCTAGCCAAAACATTCTTTTACTAGTCAAGCATTATGTTGTCTTGCTCATGTTTTCTTCTACTTATCCAGTAAAAAAAGAGTATTGATGTGTGCTTTCAGAAGTGCTGTCTTGTTTGTCAATTATTTCTTTCCACATAACATGTGTTCAGTAACCCCTTTATGTGCCAATCAACACAATGTAAACTGTATTAAATTTACATACAAACTAAACAGCACTTGCCCGGTACCTAAAATGATTTTATATTATGTCCACATGGAAATTCTGAGATGTCTTTGTTGAGAAAGACAAAAACTAGTTCAGTCAATTTCATTAAAGTAATGTTTACTAGCCAAAGTGGCTAGTGGAAATCAAAAACCTACTAGATAAAACTGAATTTTTACTAGTCTGTGGCTAGTTGGCTACCATTTGTCAGGGCCTCTGATATTGTGTGATAAGGTGATTCAGCACAATTGATCAATAACTGCATCCAATCGCATAATTTGCAAATTTCTGTACAGTCGCACATAATTCTTACAAATAACAATTATTTGATATAATTCAATAAAAATAGGCAGTCAGTTTGACTGCTTCGATATTTAGAATTCAAATGCAGACTTAGAAGTCAACAAATTTGAGTTTTTACCTTTATTTCTCGGTAAAAATAAAAAACAGCAGCATTTTTTGCTGATGACAAAACAAAACCCAAGATGCCGAACCGGGTGATTTCTTGCTTGGTTTCATTCACACAGTCTAGATCATGTAGCCGTATTGAGCTAAATCTTGTACAAGTCTGTAAAGAAAATATTTGTTTTAAACACTCTTAAGAAACAGCACTAACTTCCCCAGAAAAAAACTAAGCTAAAAATTTACATATCCTTACCTTACAAACAAGAAAACATAGTGTAATTTCACACGAGATTTGACACACTGAGCACATGGAAAGAATGACATGGCTCGAAATTCTTAGCTTGCAGTTGATATAAATTCGACAAAATGGCGATAACCTATCGGTAATTATCATTTGCACAATCCAGTGCCATAGCACTTACCATAGATACATGAAACAAACCCGAAATATCTTCCTGATTCATTCGAGTGAAAACCGAATCTTTTTTGACTAAAATAGCAGCCGAAAAGCTGAAGATAAACTGAAGATTGGAGTATTACTAACCTACTTTCTTACTATCTTACGTACGCATAGTGGCTTACTGCTTGGTTACCAAGCAGTAGCCACAAAATGGTACAAACTTGTGACAGTTGTCTTTGAAGTGCTTTATAATGCAATTTTACAGCAATTCACAGCCCAAAACATAACAAAAAAGGATGAGAAACGATCGCCATTTGATACATCATTTCTGCATTGCTTCACGCATCAGGGATCTGGTACTGCTGTGTCATAGCATCAGCCTGTTTGCATGGCTTCCATTACAGCTTTTAGGGTCTCATCACAGGCTGTTCTTCTCTTGGCATTGCAGTGGCTGCAATGTAATTGACTCTTCTGCAACTTTTTCTTGGCGGCTGACGGGTGCAGCATGTATTGCTGGGTGCCATGACATATAGTTGCCAGGGTTGCTTTCCCCTTTGTGATAATTGATTGACATTTGATAGGGTTGAAGGCGAAGGGCCCAGCACCATTAATGTTGCAAGGTTCTAGGGTGGTATGGACACTACATTTTTGAAAAAATAGCAATTTTGAAATTCTAAAAAAATTGAAATAAATTTTTATCAGAAAAAATATGTGTTTAATCTCAAACTCTATTTAGAAGTGATAATAAATCAACAATTTTTAGCATTGGTAAATGGAAACAAAGTCAAACTAACATTGGCTAGCAATACATACCATTATTGGTTTAAGAACATTGCTTATGCCCACAGAAAGTATCTTTCTTTGACCAGTGTACAAGGGCATTTGACCAAGCCAGGGCTGCCATGATCATTGAAAATCCTGGAATGTCCTGGAATTGAGGAAGAATTCCTTGCCCGGGAAAGTCCTTGAATTTGGGTTGTGGTCCTTGACAATCCTGGAATGGGCAAACCTTTGTTTTCTTAACTTCCAAAACTAATAAAAATAAGCTGTTTGTTAAAATATTTTTGATGTGGCAACATTCTAAAACAAAAACTGCGATTCTGGGAGGCTTGATTTTTGCCTAGAAACAAATCTTCTAATAAAAGCAAAAGCTTGTTGATATAGTATGTGTATTCTTGAAAGTATTTTTGGAAAATATGTGTCAAGCATTCAAGTTTTATTTGATAGAGAAGGTCCTGAAGGAGCCAATTGGCAACCAACTCGTTTGGTTTGGTCGCCAAATGTTTTTTTAGGTGCAAAAATATATTAATTATTAACAGTTTTGAACTTAATCATTGATAAAATTGGTTAACAATCAAATTGGATTCAAGTATGCTATTGTTCAGCCAAAACAATGTCTTAAACAGCATTTACCTAATTCACCTTTCATTGGTTTCTGAATATGAATATCAACAACATTTTCTCATCTTTTCCCTCTCGGATGTCAGCAGAGAGGACCCTATCATTTCTGTACAATTCAGACAATAGACAATCATTATTGTTTCTTCAAGTTTTCGGCAAATATCAATTTTCTGTGGTCGCTAACTTGGCGACTATTTTCCGAATCAAATCGCCAGTACGAAAAATTTGGTCGCCATGGCACCTAAAATGGTCGCAGCTTGGAGGGCTGGATTTGCTTGAAAAAGTCCTGGAAAAGTCCTGGAAAAGTCGTTGAATTTCACACCCAGTAAGTAGTGGTAACCCTGCCACACCTAAGAACCATTCATAACTTTCATACACCATTGGTGTTCACAACAAAATCATTAGAAATCTTATCAAGTTTACCATGAAGATGAGAATTTTGTTTAATCACACTGGACCAAATCATCTAGGGAGGGGGTACAGACACTACACAATGTTCCTTGAAGTGTAACGTTCAAGTTAGTCATTTCCTTCTGGGTAGAAGATGTTTTCCTTGAAAAGAATGGCAACTGAAACATTGTTTACAATGTCAGTAATGTTTATGAGCAGCAGTTTCTGTTACCTAGCAACCTCAAACCAATATCAAATTCTCATAAAAACCGTGCATAAAGATCCAAGTAATGACTGTTTGTAGTGTTTATATGATTTGAAAAATATTAAATGATCTAGAAAGTGGAATCAACTGAAAAAGCTGACTCCTATTTTGTGCATAGATGATCACAGAACTCAGGTTTGTCTAAAACAACTACAAATTTGCAAGTAGCTTTCCCATGCTAAGTCATTTGTCGTTGGCCAGTTGTAGAGATCTTTGCCATCTGCTTTCTTCATAAACAGCAATTGTGCAAGTGTAGATTGCCATCATCCATTTCCAAAATTTGAGCCACTAACTCTTTCTTTTTGTCATGGTTATCAACGAGGCAAACACTGACGAAATCACCTGTTAAAGGATCTGCAGTGTTCCAATTGTCTTGCTGCCTTTTGTTTCCACCAATTTGAGGTTTGTGTGCTGTTTCATCCTCATCGGTTAAACTTTCATTAACCCTTTTGAACTGTAGCTCTTTCTTTTCCCACATTTTGACATGTTCCTTGTTATGACAGGTTTTACTTTCTCATTGAAACAATTCTGGCAATAACAAGCCAACTTACATGTTCTTGACAGAATGCAATTGTTGGGTGCCTTTTAGTGTAATGGCTTTTGTTTCTGGTCTATCTCCATTTCAACAAAGACAAAGTGACTTCTGAGTATTCACAGCTTGGGCCAGATGGTTTCAGGTCATGCTCAAGATGAGCTTTGCAGTAACTAAACAAAAACATTGCATCGCTTATTACAGCTTTCTCACTGAGGACTGCTTGGGAACAGGCATTTTTAACAACAGCACTCAGTCCATCACAGACACTTTTGCCGTTAATTGTTTGAAAAAAGTTTCTTGTGAGCTCAATTTGTTGTGAAAAGATGTCAGCTAAGCTTGTTCGGCATATTTATTGACTTGCTGCCCCATCTGTCCACAGATGCACAGACTGCAGCGAAGGTACTTCTCTCTGCAAAATCAAGTGCGTGCTTTTAAAAAATTTTTACACTGACAATCATGTGTGCTATCATTGCTTACACCAATGGTGGCACTCTTTATCGTGGCTTCTTCTTTAGTGATGGTCTTCTTGTAGTACAACATCATTGGATGGACAGTAACTTGAGTTGGTTCAAAGAATGCACTCTGCACTTCATGTTGATAGCGACAACTGTAATTTTCGCTTTAGTCCATCGCCATCATCATTTCATTAGGCTGTAAGTTGTTCTGCATTTTGCCATTTTCACGTGTTGCCAAAATGCCCAGAAAAGGTGGTTCGGTAACTTCTTCAAATCATCTATACACAACTGAAGGAAAGTGTTGACAGATATTTCCTTTGCTATTCAAGATGTTACCCGCTTTGGTTTTCCATTCTTTTGGATTGTGATGTACTCCCAGAAATACCATATCTTTTCATCCTCCACCTCTTTAAGAATATTCTCATACTGGCTAATTACCTTGTGTGCTCCACACTGGTCACATGACCTGCTCAAGCAGCAGGCTCGGGGGGTTTCAGTCTCCTTGTCATAAATAGCATCTGCTATTTCTCCTTTACTTTTTTTCAAAAGGGGCATTTGATCCTTGTTTATGGATACAGAGTTTGAAGTTTACTTCTGGATAAACTTTTCAAGCACTTCGACCTTCTGGGCTACATTACAACATTTTTTTCCCTTTGTTTACAGACATGATCTTCTACTTGTCTGTGATACCCGTTTCACTTTCTTGGGCTTGAACATGCAAAATTTCGTAAAACCAGTCTTTTTGTCTGGATTCTCTTCTTTGAAAAGCTTGAAAGCTTCATACAAAGTTGTTGTTGTCAAATGTTTTTGTACCATACTGACTTTTCCATCTTTGCCTTTCACCTTGCAAACATCATTTTTACTTGAGAGCTCTCTGCTGATATCTCCTCTAACATGAAAATATTCCACTTCTATCTTGACCTCTGCACGTATCTTGTCTTTCCGTTTTGTTTCTTCCATGATCTCCCAAAATTTGTTTTTTGCTCTCATCTTCTTCATACTGAGCTGCTTCTTCAGCTTACCTTTCAAACCATATTTCACTTTAATGTTAGCTGCAACTTGTAGAAGAGTATTGTAAGCAATGTTTCTGTTTCTTTCTGTATTACCATTTGTTTTCAACTGCTGTATGTGCTTTTGCAGAGATTTCACATTGTAAAGTTTTTTTGCTTATCAGAGAGCTGTTGCCCAGATGTTGTTTTACTGATAGGGAGTTTGCTAGCCTCTTCAAAACTCTGGTTTTTCGCCTTGGTGTGCTTGGAAATGAAGCCTTTGCTTTCTTAACTGCTGTTTTCTCGGCAAATTGGGAAGTGGATGGATTCTCTGTTGAAGTAGGTGTATCTCAAGGTGTTGGTCCAGCTGATAACTTCACTTTTAGCCTCCAATTCTGCATCCTTGACACTGAATTCTTTTCTTTGCTCTCTCATTGTTTATCAAGAGTTAAGCTTTCTCTGCCTTTCTTTTGCATGCTTCTCTTGTTTGGCTGCAGTTTCCTGTGCTCTCTAAACTTCCTTTCTTAAGTTTTGTTTGAATTTGTCACTTTTGCCTTTTAATTTGGCCTTTTCCTCAGCTCTTTTTTTCCTTTTTCTTTCTCTGTCCTTTCTCTTCTGCTCCTCGTATCTCACAGGATCTTTTCTGATATTTGCTCTGTGTCTTCTTTTTTGTTGCTGTATTTAGAGGAACAATTTCTTCTCCTTTCCTTTTCTTTCTTTTCCCTACAGATTCCATTTCCTATACTCTTCTAAAATGTGTCTGTTCTGATCAAGGACGATTCAAATGCAGTTAAGACTAGTCTGTCACAAAATTAAGCCTTTTTGCTCGGTAACCAGTCAAAACAAGGAATTGTGGAAATCAAGCTTTTTAGAGGGAAATTAGTTCAAAAATAAGTGAAATGTCTTAGGCTTTCGTTAGAAATACCCCAAATTAGACAAAAATGTTAAGACATGAAAAGTTCTGAAGTTTTAATAATTTTTATTGTCCACAGTAATGTTTTTGTTTACAAATTTGTCTGTTTCAGGCAGAACTGCAGATAATAGCTTGCACTTGAAAAAGTTGTAAAATAATATATTTCTTCACATGAAAAGATTATTTGGTAAAAATTTAATACAAGGCTGTAAAGGGTACTGTGTATATACGGGGTGTGTGGACACTACAAGGGGATATGGACACTACAAATTGTCACTCAGCTGCTAAATTTCCCGACAGGTTAAAACAAAATCTGAATGTACTCACACCTTTTTAGTAAGCATAGCCCCACCACTAAGAGTGGGTTCAGCTATTACTGTACATGCTCAGTCAAGTAGTTCTTGAGTACCATATGGGGGTACGGACATTACACGATTTTTGCCACATCTAATTTCTTGACTTTAAAGTTCTATGTAAAATCAAATCCTTAAATTCTACAGAAGTGAAGTTCAAAGGGTACACAAAAATGAAATTGCAAGGGAGTGTGAACTGTTTACTGCTACAAAACTGCTTTATTTCTGCACAAGTCTTTATAATTTTCAATTTGTATAACACACAATTTTTTTTAAATTTGTGTCCCATATTAATGAAATGTTAGATGCCTCTCTGCTGTTTTCCATTGTTGTTCTTCTGCTGGCATCCTGTGAACTGTGTCCTTTTGTTCATCAGTTAGTCCCAGGTTTCTCTGTCTGTTCATATCCACTCTTGGGTGGGCTGCTAGTCACAGCACTTGCAACTTGTAGTCGGTCGAGGTAGGAAAATTACACAGTTCTCATTATGTAACCTCAAGTGGCGTTACAGAACTAACAACGCACAGCTGTCCTATCAGTGCCTTTCACTTTAAAGTATTTTTACGTGACTTGGTGTTCTCAACCTGAATATGAACAATAACCCTCTGGGTACAATTACAAGCAACTAAGATAATTGCATACTATCCGGCCAACAGTGTTGAGGATTGGGCTAAAAAAGTACTGGTATTTTCATATCGATGGGGCCTATATTTACGTGGCATGCAAAATAAACGACCTTTCCATCTGGGGTAAGTCTTTCTTACTAGTCCGAACAGTTGACGATTTATCTCATTTTTTAGTGTTGACGAAATTTACAAAGGCTTCAACATTTTGCACCAATTTTACTTGTGGATAAACTATCAACAAATGGCTGCTTTGCATCAGCTGGCACACTTCTATATCAGTCGCAATATTGTAGCAAAGACTATTTTCGGTAGCAGCATTGCGTTTTCTTCCAGTATAAACATCGTGATTCAACTTGTAGGCATTACGCACATCAGCAGCAATCCAAACCTTAATACCATACTCTATTGGCTTCGCTGGCATATACTGTCTAAATATGGCCCATAAAGGCAATCATGCCTTCAACCACCTAAATGTATTGTCTTGGGTTGTAAGCCTCCAGCATTTTTTGATTGAATGCATTCAAAATCAGTTGCTGCTTGTAGAGGCAATTGTGAAGTCTGTGACGTCATGGTGGCTCAACAGATGAGTCATTGAAATGAAGAAATCGGCTGATTTGCTCAAAACGGTTTTTTGTCAAGACCTTCTTATTTCCATCTATTCAAGTGTAAGGATCACTGGACCAGTAATCAGCTATGCAAGGAAGCGAATTTATTACCATAAGAATGCAAACATGGAAGTATGCTTTGAGTTCAGGAAGAGTCGCGTCCATACATTTTGCAAGTTGTTCAGCACAGTCTGCCAACTTTTGACGTGAATAGCAGTTCGATTCAGTGACTATTTTGTTCAAACTTTCATTTCCTAATAACTCTAAGAATGTATCAATCTGCTGTACATTTTCAGCAATTTAAAATGTGATTTTAGTTGGCGAAACAAGATCATCAGCAACAATATTTGTCAGTTCGTTCATCCACGCAAGTTTGACGCTTCTCTTTCTTGTGACACTCTCACCGCCCTCACTACTGCTATTTTCATCATCTAAGTGGTCAAAATCAAGATCTGACGCTTCTGAATTGCTTTCTGTTTCAGTATTGGAAAAGCCATAAATCTCGTCAGTTGGACTTGTATGATCTCCATCCTTCCCACACGGAATGCCATATTGATCTACGCAAGTAGACTGTGTTTTGGAACATGTGCTTAGGTAATTAAGTACAAAATTTATGTGCTACTTGATTAGTTGAAAGACAATTTATGGAGAAACAAAGGAAGACCAAAAGACTCTCAAGTGGTTAGGTAGTAAGTTTTTTGTATTCTAGTTCTTATTTCGTGTGGTGTTTCAGGCAGCACAGAAAAATAAACATAATTTTTGCCAGGGCAGTATAGGGCGGTGTATTAGGGAAAGGATTAATTTCACTTTCCATCCTACCACATGAGTGACGAAAATGGGACAGCTTGCCCCTGTGAGCGACATCTGCCCCATGAGTGTAGCCTGTGGGAGCTTCCCAAGTTCTTTTTCAGCCATGAGCAAAGTGTTCTCCTGACCCACATTTAAAGCAATGATTGAACTGTCTATCTCCAGCCTCCAGACAAGCCTGACATTTTTTCGTTAATTCTGACTTTTGTGTTGCAAGACCTTGCAGGGGCATAACTTTGCATCTGAGTAACGTTTGTTTTGTTCAATGCTTTGCGCAATGATGCCACATGTGCATGAACAGCTTCTAAAGCTGCCATCAACTTATTATGCTTTGGTTCCTTACTTGCTGATTTATTCTCTTTCTTATTGTACCATTACATAAACTCATTTACCACACTTACTTTGTTAGCTATTTGATTGCGTTTACCAGTCCCAATTTCCTCTCCGATTCAGCTGACACCTTTAAAAGCTTTGTAGCTGCTCCATGAATTCCGTGTCTCACTCCCTGTTTCTCCAGTAATGGTCTTAACTTAGCTCGCACTGATTCCTGTTGGAGCCCAGTCTCGCCAACATAGGTAAACAATGACTGAACAAGAGCTGGTTTCACATTTAATGCCACAATCACTTGCATTAGATGCAAAATTAACTTGCTGTTTCAAATTCATCGCATTGGGCAGATTTATTTGTTCCCCACACAACGCAGTTTTTGTTAGAGCTTAGTTTCTGAATGATCCCTCAGAATTAACCGTAGATTTGTGAGAGTCAGGTTAGGACACATTTCCAGGTAACTAAGTGTTGTATTCTTGAGTGCACAACGCGAAGACAACACGATTCCAAAACACAACGTAGTTTATTTACAATAAACGTAGGAGATAACAGCAGCTCGGGAGCTCAAGGTACGCGATT
>JAODFW020005008.1:0-13123 GCA_027575235.2 Palythoa mutuki | reverse complement strand
ACAGTTGAATGATTTTGAACTCTCGCGCCATGTGGTCCTTTGTTTCGACATGAATAGAGACTTTGACATGACTTTGAAAGGGAATTCCAAATATGGACTTTTCGATCAGATAACCACAAATAAAGCGCTAATTTCGTTAAACAAAATTGCAACCCCATTCTGTGATACGAAAAAGCCCGCCAAATCACTCGAGTGTAGATTCTGGTATAAATGACAACTTCGCTAGAGTAAAAGTTTTAAGAAATCATTTTGACTCAGATCTCTTGTGGTTTGTATTTAATAAAACCATTATTCCACTCACGTCTTGTTGGATATGAGGTGAAAATAGCCATCTCGGCGCTTCGCGCCTCGTCGGCTATCTATCACCTCATATCCAACGCGTGTTCGTGGAATAATTGTTAAATGTAACGATATAAGTACTCGTAATCAGTGATTTCTCTGCAACAGAAATTGTATTTGTTTGTTATTAACATTATATTTACTAGTAAAGCAATTTGCAGGAAGAAAGCTCACAACACACACAAAGCTGCTTAGTCTTTGATTGACATGAGCTCTACGTTTTCTAGCAATTTCCTTAATGCCATTCTTTGGACAAACAACCCCTTACTCCTTAGAGAGTAGAACTTTCATATCGACCCGACTGAAAACTTTCAGCACTTTTCCTTAATCGGTGCGACGTGTGATTTAGCTGGAAAATTGCGCTAATGAAAGTTTCGCAATTTTATGTCAATAGTAATCAAAGATAATGAAAACTTTTAAGTAACAATTTATATAAACGACTTGAATTTAAATTCTTTATACGTGTTTCGGCAGTTTTTCTTCTGCCATCGTTAATGATTTATACTGATTTTTTTTTTTTTTTTGCACAACTACATACTCTAAGTAAAGGTGTGAAGTTGTTTATCAATCCTACCTCGTACCTTTAGATGTTACTTGTGCAAAATTACTTTAAATCAGCATTAATTAATGAAGATAGCGGAAGGCAAACTGCAGAAACATGTATAATAATTCAAATTTAAGTAGTTTGTTTTGTTCCTTAAAGTTTTAGTAAATTTCTTGCAGATGGCAAATCCCAACAATCCTGTGAACAGCGTTCACAATTTCCCCTTCTACTTTGCGTAATCGGTGCAAAAATTTGCTCAAATTGTCAATTTATCTTTCATAGCCCAAATTAATAAAGAATCTACGGTTACGGAAAGGGAATGGAAGAATTCATTTGATTGCTAAACAATAATACTAGCTAATACTGACACTTGAAATTTTACAATCAGGTTTATCGCAACGAAAATTGGATATGGGGTCTTTTTTGTTATACCTGCTATAGTTTTTATAGTTTACAACCATTGAATTTAAAAATTGAATCCAGTGTATGCTTTTGATAGTATCTTAGTTTATCTTGTAGGAGTTGTCTTGCAGTTTTTTGCAGACATTGAACGTTTCATTACATTAGCTAACTTCAGCATAATATCAAGTTATATTGTTATTACCATAATTATTTTTTCTTTTGTATTACTTTTATTGAAAATAAATTAAACTAGAAATTCGATCATTTCCCTCGATAACCGTAGAAGTTCTACACCGTCATTAACTTCAGAGAGCCAAAAAAGCCCTATATATAAGGTTAATCGGTAAACGTAATCTACTGTTAACCAACACAATTCTTACCCTAATGTTTTGTTTTGCTACAGATCGGGGCTGTTCAAGCTACGGAGTTCTTCGCTCCCCGACAAGATCTGCTAAGTTTTTTACTTTTTCCACTTTCTTAATGGACTGTGATGCGCATCTTAGTATTAATATTTGGTATCGTTTTCAACCACCTGCGGGTACACAAATGCCCACCTCTTGTATAGGAATCTACCGCTGTGGCGCACAGCTTCCAGGTTGGCTAAACGGAAACCATCCTACTGTGGAGGAGGGAACAGTCATTCGACAAGTTTGCTTCACTTATAATGGCAATTGCTGTTTTTTTAAGAACAATGTTCAAATTCGAAACTGTGGTGGATTTTATGTGTATAAATTTGAAAGGTTGCGATATTGCTATATGCGTTACTGTGGCAATAATGGAGTAGGTTCGTACATTTACTTAGTTACAATAAATCTTTTAATATAATGGATAATCAACGTCACCAAATTTGTTTTACTCTGAAAAGGCCGTCGAGGAAAAATGTGCTTCGAAATTTTTGTGGCGAGCAGATTTTTATCTAGATTTCTGTGTGGGGAAACTGAAAGGATTTCAAGATCTATTTGTAAGATTTAAATCATTCGAAAACAATAAGTACATTGTCACACTAGTCTGTGAAGTGTGGAAATTTAGATCAATAACATTAGAATATACAAGATTTGATGATAAACTTGTTTATTTGTTATAACTTTGTATAGGCATTGACTACTGCAGCAGCAACCCTTGTCAGCTTCAAACTCATTGTGTCAACCAAGCACACGGATACCGCTGTCTCTGTACAAGTAACAGCACTAGCAACAACTGTGATCGCCACTTAAACTCCGTGAGACTTGTATCGCAGTCATCAGCATTAACTTACGAAGGAAGAGTAGAGATTTACAACAATGGGGAATGGGGTACAGTATGTGACCAGCAAATCACACTTCAAGACGCGAATGTTGTTTGTCGTAGCTCTGGGTATCCTGGAGTCGTGGTTGGGCTAACCGGACTTTTCCGACCTGGAACTGGTCGCATATGGTTTTCCTTCCCGGAATGCCTTGGTAGCGAACGTGATTTAAACGCGTGTCGCCATGGAGCTTGGGGACGACCTAAATGTGGGCACAACAAAGATTTGGGCGTTGTCTGTTTAGCCCCTCCAGGTGCAGGATTACGTTCTATTCGCAACTGAAAAAAAAATCAACTATATAATTTATTGTTTATAACCCTATCTATATTTTGATTAATCAACATTTAGAAGCGCAAATATAGGATCATCCTGAGCTAACAGATTTTAATATTTCCTAGTCATTTATCCGTATGTTTTCAATAAAAAAATATCGACATCTATTCGTGCAGCGAAGAAAGGTACACGTTACAAATATCGAGTGATTGGATTATATTACAACTAATGCAGTACATGGTTTGTACCCAGTACTGACAAAAAATCATGTTGTGAGATAGTCCTGGTTAGGGTGGCCCTGACACACAATTCCTCAATTGACCGTGAAGATGAAAACAGTCCTTCTCCATGACTACCCTAACCCAGACGATCTAATAACACGACTTAATTACAATTAGAACTAATCAATCTGTTAGCACCTGACAGTGGCGTGGTTGGCACAAAGGTGAGCTCTCTTTACTTCAGCCACAAGGTTTGATGTTCCAATTCCGACCGTACCGAACTTTGAGCATTGGCGTGACGTCAAACTTAGTCAACTATTTTCCTTTATGTGGCTGCTAAAACGAGTACTAGCTTCCGGTGACAGGGCTAATACATTTGCATCATTTTATTTGTCTAATATTTAACACTTACTTATCTGTTCCTTTACTTATGTAATTTTTACTTTTATTCGCTTTTATCAACTGTGCCAACCCATTTGGGTAGTTTTTGCCCCTTTTTTCATTTTGGAATACGTATTATTTTTATTTGATAGTGATGTACGTCATTTGCCTTTTAATATCTGATGTTTGTTATATGCTACTTATTTTCCAAGAGTATCCAATAAAGCAATTAAAATAAAATAATGAGCGAGGAATTAGTGTTCTGTCCAGGTGGAGTCAATGAATCTTATCTGCTTCAGAAACACAACAGAAAACGTACATAAGCGCTGGCTCTAATCATTGTCCAATTAGGCTCGTAAATAGATTTATTAAGCTTTAAGTTCTATGCAGGTGACAGCTATTTATTCAATAAAAGAATTGAAAAAAAAGGAAAGAGAAAAGTATAGGAAAAGAGCGAACAATAATTCATCAGTACAACGCAGGGAAAGGTACGGAATGGAATGGAATGGAAAGAGGTGCATTTAGCAGAAAATAACTAAACTGAGCTCATTTTACTTTAGTTTTAGGCAAAAATAATGATCAGGAAGCACAATTGTTGTGTTGGTGTTCATGTAAATCATTTTTTCCATAGCTGATGTTGCTCAAGAGGGGAACACAACAGCTTCAAGTGTTGGCATCAACTCGAGTTCTACATACGCCATTGATCGTCTTTACTCAAGCTGCTTTAGAAGTAATTTGGTAAGAATTAGTAAAGTTATTTATATATTTTTTCTCCATTCAAGGATCACAATTATTTACAAGTGTTACGGACAAATATGTAAATTAATAGATAAAAAGGTAACATACAAAAATAGAATATAGACAGACATTATTTAATAGTTTATATAATGAAATGTCAGAAGGTTATAGACAATAAGATGAAAAATTAAAACCAGAATATAGGGGCATCCTAATAGCAGGGCTAATATGTCGGGTTGGTACTGACTAATTAGAAATGTTCAACACACACGCAATGAAGATTATTATTGAATGTGGAAAGATTGTGAGAGCTTACGCAAAAGAATCGATCATATACTTCCTCAGAAATGTGTTAAAAGAAGAAACCAATTTCACAGTTTGATTTCTGTTGAAAGTTTGCTCCAGAAATAGGGACCAGTGTAATTAATATATATTTATTAATTGCCTACTGGCTAAATGCGTTTTTGGCTTTAGCGGTCTTTCTACCGCTAATCTAAATTTAGAAGCTGCCTCCTATAGTAAATTCAGAAAGCATCCCTCACGGGCAGTATTCTGTCAACGGTCTGCACAAAAAAAGTTAATAGCTATGCTTCCTCCTCTAAACGGCTTAAGAAGTACTTCAATTTATATACAATTAATTGTTCTAAAACGCCCTTTTACTGTTTTTTCACAACCTGGTGCCCTTGATTTGAGTCCAATTTCCTTTGAATAGAGCCCAGTATTGAATTAAAAACTAAAGCTGAATTTCCTTGATATCATTTTTCAACCAGGAACTTTCACCATGGCTTGAAGTTCAACTGAAAACACACCTCTATATACACACAATCAAAGTTAACACAAGAGAAGAAAACAACGCATGCGCAGATTGTAGATCAGTTCTAGAGGTGACGGTGGGATCGAACAATTTTACGCGGGCCAAGGCTTGTGGTTCACCTTTGGCTTTTGGTGACCTGTTCGACTACCATTTCCACTGTCAGCTTCCCATATTTGGTAATACCGTGAAAGTACAACTAACAACACAAAAGAGTGACACTCTGGTAGTCTGCCAACTCTTGGTTCATGCTTTTGGTAAGTTAAAAGGCTTCTTTAATCAGGGCAATAAATTCAACAAAACAAAGTCCTATACCTGCATGTCGGTTAGCTAGATATTTTTTTTGCTTTTAGCTTGACATAGCTAGATATAGGTGTTCATATATAGTTAATTTCAGCCGCTTTATGCCGGAAGAAACTTTGTCAGCGCTTTTCGATGCTTTTTTTTATTTCTCTCTTTAATGTTCTTGATTAACCGCACTTCTCTTTTAAACGCCTCCTACCTTTAAACGCTCCCCTCGAACTCCTAAAATTTATTAAACGCCTCCAGCGTTTATTAGATCATCAGTTTAATTTACGGTGCTTTTTTTAAATTTAAGTCAACTTAACTATAAACACTCCGTTGCATTCAAACTGAATCATACAACCACAAAAACGATGTTCAAATACATTGTGGTAAGGATTGGCCGTTTTTATACCTAACGACAAGATGATGAGCAAAATCTAATTTAGTTTTCTTAACAGAGTCATCCGAAGATGCACACGGGGCGTACCGTCAAGTCTGGTTTCAGAAGTTCAGTAACCAAAAAACCCCTACCTTGAAACAAAACGCGGTATTCCAGCAACCGATAGCAGACTTGAATGAGGTGGTTTACCATTTCGATTCATTTCAATTTAATGAGGCTGATCATTATGGCCAACGCATCACCTCTTATTTGCAGGTACAGTGTGAAATCTTTAGAGTTACACAATAACCATCTCGATTAAAATATATTTATCATCTTTTCAAAACATTTCTAAATTGTTCACCTAAAGGTAATTTTAAATATTTTTAATTGTTTTGATTTATCCTTGCAAATCTTACATCAGTTTATAAGTTTTTATGAAAGTATGTTTTGTTTCAGAGAGACAAGCCGATACGCTCGAGTATCACAAATTAAGAGCGATAGTCCAAAGCTTTTTATACTTTATGTACAAAATGATCTCTGGATAAAAGTTCGGCTATCAAATTACAAGCCTTTATCAAACCAGAATTAAAAGTGACAAATTGAGCACATACGTGTCGCGTTTGCTCTGCATCCACTATGTTGGGCTAAATGGCCACATGGGTATAGCAGGCATTACCCCTTGCATCTACCTTAGATAAAGGTGATCCCGAGTACTAGTGTTAAGCAGCCGTGGCATTGGGCCTAACGTCAGCAGAGCACAACTAACAAACAGGCTCAGTTTTACAGGAAAAGTCATTAAAAAAGTACAAAAGCTAGGTAAATCCTTTTAGGAGCCTAAGTGGCCCTTTGGAGCCGGTGTTTATCTCCATTTTCTGTAGTGTTAAGCGGATGAGAGTCATTGACTCCCCCTGGACGTGACACTAATCCATCGCAGGTTAGCCCCCAGCAGAAGCTGGTATTCATTTTACCGACCTCAGGAGGATGAAAAGCTGAGTCAATTTTGGCGGAAAAGAAGGTCACAAAAATATTCAATTCTTGGCTGAGCCGAGGTTGAACCCGGGACCTTGTGGTTAGAACGCAGAGATCTTACCACTGCACGAACCACGTTGCCGTAAAACAAAAGTACAAAGTGAAATGTGAAGGTAACGCTCTCGCGGGATGTGGCTGAGATGCGTTAAACGCACAAGTCCAGCACGTAGGCCGCTGCCAAAGGCAACTTGCAGCAAGTATATTAGGTATATACTGAGGATATTTATAATTTTTCTATTCAATTTTTCTTCTTTAACTTTTTCCAAAAAAAAATTAATTTAAGATTCAAGATACACAAGTTTCGTGCAAATCTTTATTTAGGTACCAGAAGATGGAGGTTATAACTTTTACACTTCTTGTGATGATAGTTGCGAGCTATGGTTGTATGAAATGAACGAACCAACCATAGACCACAGTAGCAAGCCTTTTCAAAATGTGGAAACGCTCCAAACAGATAAACGTATTGTGAATCAGTATGAATGGTCCTACTACAGGCAGTATTTTAGGTATGTAATCGCTTAGTCGAGCTACCGCGCAAAACCTAAAAGATATGGGCCGGGTTTTTGTAGTTTATACCTTTAATATTATATAGTGTATGACCCGGCATACAGTGGGCGCGCGGTTTTCTCATTGGACAAACCCTTGTGTGTGAGTATTTCTTTCTTGCAAGTTCTGGACACCTAATTTATTTTTATTGTTCACTGAAGGGGGTTTTTCAGTATATAAAAATTAAAAAATAAAATTTGAGTATACTTTGTTTCTTAAAAACTCATTTACAGTTAGTAGTAATAAAACTAAATTTAAACTTCTCGGTAAATTAAATTGTATAAAAACAAAAGTTGTTCAAGAATAAGTTAACTTTAAGGCAGCGATAGTAGACTGAAATTCGAAATGCGTTTTCATCGCCAAGGAAATATTTACTCTGCAAATAAAGTATTCTTCAGGTTGTCTAAGGAAACAGTGTGACACCCCGAGAATTGTAGCCCTAATCAGCTAATTAGTCCCTACAACGGGTTGGAAACAGAAAGATGGGTTAAACACTAAGTGGGTTAGTGCTAATATGGGCCTTTGGTTAACTAGGACTGTGTTTTTCATTGCTAGAAAAGCCAAGTTAGGTTCTAGCCTCTTTTGATTTTAGGAAACCCGCGCAGTCGTCCAGGAAAATAATACTCTCGAAGTGTTACCTGTATTTCCTTGAGGCTTTTCACAAGGAAGTGAGTGGAGGGGATAGCTTATCAGTTGCTATGAAACGACCAAATGGTCAACTTCTTAAACCACTGGATGGAATATTCCTTTACTGGACAAAACCAGGTTAGTACAACAACAACCACAACAACCTATATTATTTACACTCATAATAATTACAACATATAGAAAAACAAAACAAAACAAGACAAAATGAATTGAAATATAAATTATAAAGTTACTTGCGTGTTGGGGCACAAGAAGTAGTTAAAACTAATCGGGTCTGGTGTCACAATATAATACTTTTGTTAGATTTACGCGTTCAAAACAAATAGGTTGAATTTAAAGATGTACGCGAAAATTTGTTTTGTAAACAAACTTAAAAACATTAATTATTAATTATTAGTATTAATAATTTAGGACCATTTAGAAAAAGAAATCAAACCGTAATTTTCTATTGGATGAAGAACTTAACCATATTTACTTAAAATTTAACTTGAAATTTCTTATCCAGAACCACTTTTATTTCAAAAACATTAGCACACAATATATGAGAACTAAAGTACAGACGTTTCAGTAATAAGCAGTGTAAAGAACTCGGGCTTGTGTTTTATCGGATCTACAGGTCTTTGGCTTTACCTTAGGGAAAGTTGACATCCACCCCCTCCAAACTCCACCCCCTATAGCAAATACTTTCTTTCTTTCCTTATAACATCACGCGCAAAATATTCTTGCCAAAATGCGAATATTTGTAAATTTGATGTACTTTTTTTTTCTTTTTTGTTATGCAGGACAAAGAACCTTAAACTTTGAGTTTTACAACGCATCTTACAACTTCGAAACCTTTGCGAGATCGGCGCTTCAAATATCAGGTGTGTGGAGTCACCTAACAAATATTAATAAGCTTTAAGCTAGTAAGCAAAAAGGTAACCATCTTCATGATTTGTTTTTGTAGTTTTCATTGAATTAAGATCATTTATTGCAATCCGGCGTGCTTTCAACAGGATGGTATAGCTACTGCTGTGATGGAATTTACTGTCCAGAATGTTCAATTCAGCTGTCCCTCACCGCCCTTGGCAGAACCTTTCTTATTAAAGACTCGCTGTCCATGAGCTGTCAACGATATAACTTTACTCTTAACATGAATGCTAATGTCAATCCGGGAACTTATGAAATAAAGGTAACGTGAAATAGAAAATATCTGAACGTTACGTTCCTCTGATTTTCTTTCAGTGTATTGTAACACAAGAGACTTTTGTGTGGTTCGATTCTTTTTATTAGAGCAATACAGACCCTGACGTCGGCCAGTTATACCGGGATTTTCCAATGATTTTAGAACACAAATTTCCAACACGAGTAAATAAATTTTCATAAAGTAATCAACTCTGCCCCAGTCCTCCGGGGAGCGACACAGGGAGCCCAACTCTGGCTGTCACATTAGTATTATTATTATTATTATTACTATTATTATTACTGAGGCAATAAGCAAGGATGAAGAATCTTTTCTTCACTTAAGCTTGTCAGTTGCCTCTAGATCCTCAAAGAAAATTTTGCACAAATGAAAGTTTCAAATTAAATGAGCTGGTTAGCGCGTAATATTATTCAGTGCAACTGAGCATTATATTGTGGTCAAACACACTACAGCATGTATTTGACCAAACTTGTTTTTCACTCGAATGAATACACTACGGTACTTGGATTTCGAGGATACCCCTGAAAATCATCTTTGATGAACGAGGTATTTGTAAAAAAAAAAGCGTAAACTTCGGTTGGTTAACTTTCTTACCAAAATTGCAGCCAGTGGCTGAACATATATACAAACAGGCTGAATTTCTGGGGATTTACAATAATTTTGGGCAACTTTAGGGCGGAACTGCATCATGCAGTTTACAATATTATTTACTGGGGACAAATGCCCCCTGCGACCAAGAACATACCACAACACCAGGACTTAATCGTATTGTTATCGTGTTATCGTGTGTGGGTTCTTTTTGATTGAAATTTAAGAATTTAAAAGACTAGATTAATGGTGTGACGGAGGCTGCACAAATATTCATCCCTCTTCACGGTCGGGGATTGAACCTGGGGCCTCGCGCTTGCAGTGAGATCTTATCAATTGAGCAAAGTTCGCATACACAAACGGACCCAGGAATCTTTACGCACTAGAAAATGCTACGCTGCCGACGAGGTGGTCCCTGTTCGTTTAGTGGACAAAGGTGTGATGGCCGGGCATAGACCGTGACATAGAGAACATGCAGGTTCAGGTCATGTCATGGTTGTCAACTGGTGAGCAGGCCAAATCCGCCGGAACCACTAAACAAGATATTTTTTCTGTTCATTCTGCTGTAAGTAAAGGTGCTACTGTGAATTTCTCACCTGGCAATGCCAAACTAGTTAGCTCAGATGGAACAGAGTCCAAAACTGAGGAGTCAGGATAGTTATATTACCTGAACAGTGCCATCTCATCCAACATGTATAAGCAAGATAGCAAGACTAAGTCTTTAAGGGAATGGAATGAAATATTAGGTCGCTGTAATCTAAGTGATGTTCTTGCCCTTGAAGATTTTGTTGATGGTATGAAAATTCTTGGAAAGAAAGGGTTTGATTGTGGGACGTGTGTGAAAGAAAAGATGATTCAGCATAGGAATAAAAAGCCAGATGAACGTGCAAACAGTATCCTAGAACTAATACATTGTGACCTAGCAGGCCCCATAGACCCTATAGCTAGAGAAGGTTTTCGTTACGCTCTATCTTTTGTGGATGACTATTCGGGTATGATTTTGATTTACTTCTTAGCAAATAAGAGTGATACCCTTAAGGCAACAGAAATTTTTAGCAGATATGAATACGCCTTTCCAAGAATTCACCAACCGTAAACCAAACATTCAAAACATGCACATTTTTGGCACTCTTTGCTATGCATACAAGCAAGACAAAAAAAAATTGGATGCGAGGGGGGAGCAAGGAATATTTGTATGGTATGACAAGGGTAGTCCAGCCTATCTTGTGTATTTATTTTTCTAAGACGCAAACCGTTAACCAATGTCGCATTGTACGTTTCTCTGATAAGTTTAAGATTGAAAATTATGCGCCAAAACAAACTGAGGTTGTGGATGAGGAATCACTGATGGTCCACATATCACCCAGCACACTAGATACTCAAAATGACCCCAGAGAATCAGTTGCAACAAATCACAGCCCAGCAACTGATGAGGTTCAAGAACGAAGATATCCTTCTCGTAATCACACAAAACCTAAGTATTTAGAGCAGTTTGTCGATGGTAGTTTCAGAGTTGACTACTGCTATAGAGTATCTGATGCCCCTAAAACATAGAAGCAATGACTCCCAGAAATGGCAAATAGCCATGGAAGAACAAATGCAAGCCTTACAAGAA
Source organism: Palythoa mutuki (assembly GCA_027575235.2). NCBI lineage: Eukaryota > Metazoa > Cnidaria > Anthozoa > Zoantharia > Sphenopidae > Palythoa > Palythoa mutuki. The sequence continues at coordinate 1,856 of JAODFW020005008.1, read as the reverse complement.
AATGAAATATTTGAACTAGTAACCTTGCCAGAAAGCAGCAATTTAGAGGGGGAAGATGGGTCTATGCTATCAAATCTGGTGCAAACGGGGAAGAAAAATACAAAGCCCGTTATGTTGCTAAAGACTATTCCAACGTTCCTGAAATTGATTCTCAGGAAACATTTTCCCCAACTGCTAAGATTACTTCTGTAAGAATCCTAATGCAATTAGCTGCACAATATAATTTCACAATATATCAAATAGATGTTAAGACAGCATTCTTGAATGCACGAATTGATTGTGAGCTAAATGTAGAACAGCCTGAAGTCTGAAGGTTTTGTTTTGAGTGGAGATGATGGTAAAAATTTATTCTCAAATTAAAGAAGTCATTATATGGCTTGAAGCAAAGTGGTCCCAATTGGAATAGTCTACACCCATATCTATCAAATGAAGGCTTTAATCAATCCAAATCAGACAACTGTGTTGATGTCAAAGAAGCTGAGACGTCTGTGACATTTTTTATCATTTGGGTTGATGACATTATTGTAGCAAATTGTTTAGAAAGTTTGATAGAAGTCAAACGTAATCTTAGCAATAAGTTTCGAATTGAAGATTTGGGTGTATTGTCTTGGTTTCTTGGAATATAATTCAAATGTGAAATAAGAATGAATCAGACCAGGTACATTAAAAAGATATTATGTAGGTTTAAGATGGAAAATTGTAAGTCAAAGTCTTCACCATGAGAATTGAGCTCAAACAAAGCTAGCTCTGAAGAATCTCGGCCAGTGAACAGTAGACTGTACAGAGAAATTTTAGGAGGTTTAGTGTATATTATGACTTCCACCAAGCCAGATCTTTGTTACAGCGTTTCAAAACATTCGCAGTATTTGTCAGCTCCTGCAACACTTCACCTGAATACTGCTAAATATGTGTCGAGATATCTTAAGGGTACCTCAGATAAAGGTCTTGCCTTTGGGAAAGTGGCTCAACCGTTATCTTTGATTGGTTTTTGCGATGCAGACTGGGGTTCGTCAGATGATATACGTAGTATAACGGGGTATTGTTGTCAACTTAGTAAAGATGGTCCTCTGATTAAGTAAAGTAAAAATAATCGTGAAGTTGGTTTCCAATGTTTTTAATTGAACTTGTATGTTTTTATAATAAAAAGAGCTTCATTTATGCACCCTAATGTGTAATTTTTATAACTTTTCAGGCGGAGAGATAATGCAAAATATTGTCCCTAAAATCGGCAGCAACTTGCGGTATATCTCCATTGAAAGAATTTTGTTCAGTTCCAACTTCATCTTCATTTATGTCTATGGGGCTGGGATCTCCAACATCGATACAAATGTTGTGGAGGGCACAGCATGCCTTTATGGTGAGAGGAACTGTAATTGTCTTTTCCTCCACTGGTTTGTAGAGCGGTCTTTCAAAAGTCCGAAGGCCTGCTCAACAACTACCCGGGCTTGCTGAGAGCACGATTATTCCGCAATTGACTCTCAGTCAGCGTACGTGTTTGCTTAAAATGTTTCATTAGCCAAGCTGACAACGAATAAGCTGAGTCACCCACTAGCAAAGGCTTAATTTCACTGTTCCTAATTTGCTTCAAAGGTCCTGTCAACCAGTTACCTTGGGTTATTTCCTTTGTCGAGCTTGCTTAAACGAAGAATTCATGCGTTATGAATACTACCAGGGTAGCCTGTGGTTACATCGAGAAATTTTAATGAAGCATCAGCAACAGCTTGGACAACAACCGAATAATCTTGCTTCTGATTGAAGTATTCAATCCTATCCTTCACTGGTACTGTTTTTAACGCAATGACTACCATCGATTGTACCAACCACATTTGGAAATTTTATGAACCCTTTAAAACGAC
>JAODFW020003997.1:0-13123 GCA_027575235.2 Palythoa mutuki | reverse complement strand
AGTTAAGTGAATCCAGTATTTAAGTATTTTCGTATCAATATTTATTTAAATTGGAAAACGACCCATCTTCGCACGACAACCGCTGTTAGACACCTTTTTTGTTTACTCATGAAAAGTTTTACAAAAATCAAATGCGTTCTCTCTATATAATGTTTGTCCCAATAACCAAAGTCTTCTTTTAGCGATGCTTACTATACTTCAGATCCATACGTGCAAATTGGCAAGTAACTGGATATAAAGAGCCTATTACGATAGTGGGTGGAAGCTTTCTACTGATAACTTCTTCCTTAAGGCAGCCTGAGCCGGTGTCATTTTCGGCCTTACTACTTAAGACAACAGTTTCCTTCGCAAAGTCACTGGAACCAGAGATTATAAGTTCTAAGGTAAGAGCAATGAAAAGCATTTTCAACAAAAAACCTGGCTCGTCTTTAACCGGCTTTATAAAACAAATACATGCTCAACCGTTACGTAGATCGAAACACAAACTTACCGCTTTAACGGATTCGCGTCCTCTGCATCCCCCTTTGAAAACACGTACATTCAACATTCCAGTATTGAATTAATTCCAGTTTCAAATCAGATAAACTGTGTCGTTTCTGTGATAAAAATTGTTGTCGCACTAATTTATACCGGAAAAGCGTGTCCTTTTCTTTGTCAGTTTCTGTCACGGTCACGTTGTTGACAGCACCCTATCCCATAAGTCCCTGCGTTTTATACAAATGGCGGGAGAAAAATAAGAGTACGCCTCAGTATACGTAAATTTCAAGTTGTATGTGAGCAGTACGCAGAAAAATATTCAATATGTTCAAGTGTCTGTGTTCACTTAATTGTAAGTTACTTTTGATGAAGATGCAAATTAACCTAACAATAACATTATTTAGAATCGACACCGAAGATAACACACTCTGGATACAATACTTTCTTCAAAATGAATAATAAAACATAAATATTGTAAGAGTTTGTGCTTAACAATAGGTTCACTGTGTTTAACCGAATAAGTAATTACAACTCAACATGTTCAACTTGGTGTCACTTGCAAAAATTGTTTTAGTGACACTAAAAGTTTTCATAATAACGTAAGACTTGATGAAGTTTGACAGCTCATTCCACAAGAACTTCGCTGATTTGATTTGTCAAAGTGTCATAGGTTAATTTGAGAAATGTCGACTGTGATTCAAGTAGCAAGGTAATAATATCATCTTCTGTTGCTGATGCAAGTTTGATGGACGGATTGAGAAGATGAATCAAGGTTGTTGTGGTATTGTTGTCCATTTTAAGATTGAGGTTTTTCGAAAAATCTTCCGGTTTAACCCGACATGTTTGGAAAAAATGTCAACACTCGCTAGACGTGGCAAGTTTTCAAAATTCATGAAGACATCTGTTTTCTTGTCAAAAGAACCTTTCACAAAACGTTTGTCAAAATATCTTCATCTCAACTGTAGTTAATTCTATTTTATTTATCTTAGAAGACAAATCTGAAGTTTTAAAGCAATACGCTTGAATAAAACTAAAAACGTCTTGGTGTGACATAATTGTCTTGCCGCGTGCGGTGACGTGTTTCGCTCTGTTGATTTCAGAAATGAATTTGATAAAAAATTTTGTCTTTCTGTTAAAAAACTAGAAAGGATTCAAACTGAAGAATACATTCAAATTGTCCCTAAACATTTATTTCCTTTTAAATGTGAAATAATTTTGTTCTGGAAACTCATTCAAAATTTTGTAAACATGTGCTAAAATGACGAAATAAGATCGCCCCATGTGACATTTCAATTTTTGCTTTTGGTTTTAAAGTGCGCAAAAAATTAATACATTAATTAGTCAAACAAAATCCGTCAGAAGTAATTGACTTCTGTTTTAAATAGAACCGTGATACTTTATTTCGAAAGAAAACTTGAGGTTTCTTAACAGAAATAAAAATACTGTTGTGTGAGAAAGTGTGAGTGAGACCAGCAACGGCCCACAAGAGTACCGAGAGTTGCGGACAGTAATCATATGTTTATGATATATTAAAACAAGGTTTCCATCCAAAATACAAAGAACAATCATGGACAAATAACAATATCTTTGAATAAAAATTTATTCAAAGCTTCAGAGGTAAATACAGAAATTAGGTTTAAAACAACTCACCCGTTTTTGAGCTGAAAATGCTGCAAATGTTCACACTTCTATCGATCGCTTTTCTATAAATGTTTGTCAAATTTATTTCGCTTCAGTTTCTCTGCACAACCACACTTCGCATTTGAAAATATCTAGCTTGCAAAATTTGTTTGAGTGTTGACGTTTATCCACAACCAGTTCGTTTAACAGTTCATTTCAATCCGTCCTGGAAACGGCTTCAAAATTACAATATATAAAGTGTTTTTTGTTTGTAAACAGCAAATGCACCGGCTATGAATGACTTAAAATGGACGTATTGTAAACAATCTCCCGTCGCGCGCCGTATTTTCTTGAAAATCTCATAAATTTCGTCTGAAACGACCGCTATTTTTCCACCGATCCACGTTGTTCGAAATACTATCGACTCACCTTCACACCACCGAATGCAACAATCCCTCCGGCCTCATGAAGTCGAGGCTTAACCGGTCCGCCGTACCAAATCGACCCGAATAGATTCTAGCTTTTGAGCCCGCAAGCAACACCGAGATTAGAATGCGTTCTCCTTCGTCGAACGCAATAATATGTATAATAATAAATATAATAGTAATAATAATAAATGATAATATATGATAATAAGCATATTCGTACGAATCGCAAAACCAAACCTTTTTGTATTTAATTTTTTTTTTCAGAGAACATTCCTTAAAATTAGAATTACAGTCGTATATTTTATGGACGGAATTCTTCGAGTCTCAACAATACAGGAAAGAGAAACGTATATATAACCACAAAACGACAGACTCTAACACAAGTTTTTTTTAAAGAATTATAAATTTTCTTAAAGTACTTTATTTACTTAGATCTTTATTGACCCTGCACATACGGTATCTCGTACGGTTGTTGAAGGCAAAGATTTTATAGTTTTAAATTACATATCTCGGTGTTTGTGAAATGTCATACTATTTATTTTATATTTACGTGTACATCTATTCGAGTTTCATACCATCTTTTCTCCAAACGCCAACAAACTCGGCGTTGTCAAAATTCGGTTCGTCATTGATTTCTTTAGCCGGCTTCAATGAAACAGAACTATCCTTTTCAACGGTGCTTAAGACATTTGGTTCCATAAAACTATATCCAGTTGCATTGTCTTCGTCATTCCCCAGTAAACTGGGATTGGTCTTATCCCAGGGCTCAACCAGGTCTGGCACAAACCAAGAACGATTTTTACGAAGACTTTCTACCTTTGCTCCTGAATGTGATTTTGTTCGCATATGCATTTCCCTCAGCTCTTCAAAGTTGAACTCGTTCGCTCCTTCTAGTGCGTCAAGAATTTGACCGTGAACCCATTGTACGGTGCGGTAAATTCCCCACGGTGCTAGAGCGGGAAACATAAGGACACCCAGTCCTGTCCCACCTGCTACGGCGGCTTTGCGCTTGATATTAGACATATTTTTTTTCTTTAAGTACTTGTTGAGTTTCTTGGCTAAGATGAAGGGTGAACAAATGGAGCCGATGGCTGCAAGAAGTGCCATATTGGCTGCCGCAACACCTGCAGAAATTAAGGTTACCGTATGCCTTCAGGGGTGGTTTGCGTCAAAATGATACAGTGCGTCTGTTTTAAACCGTAGATACCTAAAATACCTAAACCCATATATCAAATTAAAGCTTATAGAGCTGGCTTTCGAACTATATTAAAAATTTTGAATTAGAATGAATTGTTAGATTTTTTACGTTCTCTACAAAATAAGCGACAAAATCGCCTTTCGAAAGTTACAAGTCCAAGCGATTATTAGTATTTAATGATTTAATCGATCCTCCAGTTTCCAGACCAAAAGTGCTAAAAACGTGTCTGCGTTTTTTCATATTCAATTGCAGAGAAATGTTATGGCGCTTTTTCGAATTAGAGTTTAAAAAAGTCTAGAGACCGTATAAAACTTGCTCTAAAACAAATAGTTTTTCGAAAAACAAAAAACGTAGGCACGTTTTTGTTCTTTATATATTAAAGAAGCTACTGTGCAAATTTTAGGGAAAACGAACAAAATTCCCTTTGAGTTGGAACTCTCCAAAGGCGATTTTGTCGCTCGTTTTTAGAGAACGTAAAAAAATCTAAAATTTCATTTTAATTCAAAATTTTGAGAATAGTTCGAAAGCCAGCTCTATAAGCTTTAATTTGATATATGTGCTGACCTAAAACAATGCAATTCCACCAGGGAAATGTAGAAATAACCCCAAGTTAATCCAAATCGAAACTGGATCCGGTATTATGTAAACACGCCCTAACACGCGCTGGAAAACAACAAAATCCTAACAATATTTTACTTTAAGTACAACAAATAGCCGTTTGGCTGGGTTAGGGAAATGGGCTCTTCTCTCGCGAGCGTGACGGCATCGTAAAATATTCCATTTTTCAAAAATCTGAATTCATCATCAAATTTTTCACATCAATAGTAGTAAAAGTGCAAAGTTTCGAAGAGAGTGGCCTAAAATGGACGAAGATATGAATATTTTAAGCTAAATGTTTTTGTGGAATTTTTGCAACAACATGTATGGGTTTAGCATGATAACGAGGCTTGCAGTGCATGCTATGCCCTTGCACCATACATTTTATTGTAAAATTGCTCAGATTTAAATATTAATTTCTTTGCCAATTTTGAGGCTATATTTCTGAAAAGTGGCAGTTTTACTAATACAGATGTGGCGAACTTGATGAAAAATTCCTTTTTTGAATAAATCAAACATTTCCTTGTGTAACGCTAAGCGTGAAATGGGTCTATTCAGAGGGAACACTTACCAGATACGACAGCAACCGTGATTGGCACCGTTACAGGTAATGTTGCTCCAAAGATGGCACGGTTCCACAGTCTTCTCTTCTTACTGTAAGCACGCCTTCCGAATGCTGGACAGCTAAAGGGAAAATGGGAAGCCGAAAACGTCTCCAGACACAGCCAACAGAACTCATGATCGCATGCTGTACAAAGCATTTGATTGCACGAGTCGTCGTTCTGTTTCACGATATAAATACCACAACGTGGGCATCTTTTCATACCTGGAAAATTTGCCTGAGCTGGGGCGCAAAGGCGGGTGGGATGCCAAAGCTCTTTGCAGTAGTAGCAAAATTCCGCTCCGCAACTCAAGTTGCGACACTTAATCACCGGTCCGCACGCCGAAATAACGGTGGAATCGACTAAGATCGCAAAGTCGCAGTTTGTACCTGGACAGTAACGCGCCTCGCGGCTTTGCGCGAGAGCTTTGCGGAGAGTCAAATTAAGGTACTGCTCTTTCGATTCTTGGTCGAGTTTTTCGATCACTCTCCACGCTGGAAACTTATAAGTACATTCCGGCCAAGGACAATATACTTCACAAACGCCGACTTCAATTCTTGTTTTCATATACATCTGGAGACAGTTGAAGCAGTATTGATGATCACAGGGTAGATTTTCTGCTTGCACACCAGGTGAGCAGCAAATTTCACAATAAATCAACTTTGATGATGTTTTTGAGCCGGTATGCAGTTTCTCCATTTTAAGCACAAGATCTTGGCGTTACATATATGCGATTCAACTTTTTAAACGAGGTTGCTTGGTAGACCAGTAAGTTAGGCAACTTTAAATGATCCCGTTTCGCCTAAAAAAAGATTCCTATACTGTCTTTTGCCATTATCTTTCTGGTGTCGATTTTCTACGTCCTTGCGTTCAAATGTCGTTGAATTTCTTACTGTTTCATTATTTTAGGCATCCCATCGCGTACAGCTGAATTACAGTTAAATTACGCGTTTGAAAACGCAAGAAACCAAACTGCTTTTTTTTAGCAAAAAGAATGAATCTTTTTACTACCAACAAGGTTGAAGAAATCGGCCCGCTGACTGTTTGTACGCGTCATCATTGTTGCAAACCAACAAAGAAAGAGCACGCAATGCGCGTGACCAACTGTTAGCAGTCGAACTTTTATTCAAATTAACGTTTTTAAACAATTTGCACTTAAGTATTTTCAATTGTAAAACTTCTCAGTCCGTACTATTTTCAAACTTTTAATATTTAAATAATTTAGAGTAATTAGCTTAACTTTTTAATCACTGTGAATGTGGCCGAAAAGTGGTTTATTAATACAATAGAAAACAAGCCCGCGCGCTCTTTTCAGTTACCGCGCGTGAATTTTTAACTTCGCGAAAGAAGTGCGACTTTTACTTTTAGCTTTTCGTTAGTGGACTTTATTAAAATTTCACTTAGGTGTTTTTATTTATAACTAAAAATAACGATAACAATAATAACAAACAGAGCGAATTTCTATTTCTTTTAAAAAATAAGCTACGAGAGTGAACAGATAAAACCACAGTTTTGTTTGCAGAGGTTTCGAATATAGGTAATACTAATTGCTTGTTATGGAGTGACATTTTATCTTGAATACCACGAGTGATGTCTCAGAATTATTTAAACAAATAATTAACAATAGATACCACTCCTCTAAGCCAATCAAATTGCAGGTTTTTATTAAACGATATCATAACTGTAGATAATAGTATATGTTTTGTATTTATATTTGGCATTGTTATATAGCAAGTGCGTTCTCGACTCGAAGCGCGCTCTCATTGGCCAAATCGAGGTCATGTGGATGAGCTCAAATCAAATGTTCTTCAGCCAGTGAACATTGCTGTCGCGTTGTCACGTTTTAAGAGCGGACGCGCGTACTAAAATTTTGACTGTTTTCATTCAACATCAAAAATAGAGCCCCCAAAGAAACGTTTTGCTCATCTCACAGAAGATGAAATTAGAGAATTCTTTATAGAAAAAGACTCCAAAAACACTCAAAACGCCACAAGAACTGCTGTATCTTTACTCTCATTCTTGTAATAAATTTGTTTTGTTTAAATAATTATGTTTCATTTTGTTTATGCTATATAACAAAACACTTAATGACTGCTCCCTCGGGAATCATCTGTTTTATTTCCCTCGTGAGCAGTCATTACCTTGGGATAATTTTAAACTAGTACGAGTGGTATTTATTACAAATATTACGTTCAAAATATGCTCTTATTTGTTTATAATATGATTCAACAAAGTTTTGCAATTTTGATCAGGCGTCAATTCTATATTAAAATCAAAATTTCCCTTTCTTTTCCTTCGAGTGCAGCTCTACTTTGACAAACTCTTGGTAAACTATGTTGCAGTATCAGGAATTAAAATAACGCTGCCTAGCGAATCAGAGAACTCGCTTTACACTGTAAAGACTGCTTAACAAACATTGAAGGTAGTTCGCCTCTAAATTCAGTCGTACAATACGTGTGTGGCGCAAGGCGTTTCATTTTCCAATACCTTGTTATATATATATTTGTTTTTTCATTAAAAGCCGCTCGCAGAAATAAGAACAAATTAAGAACAAATTGAGGCGGAATTCGCCAAAAAATTAAGGACAATGAGGCTCGGTAAAATTTACTGGTTCTTATAAAAAAATGCGTGTAGTTCGCCTCTAAATTTAGCCGTACAATACATGTGTGATGCAAGCCGTTTCATTTTCTAATACCTTTATTTTGTTTTTTCTTCAATAAAATAAATACCGCTCACAGAAATAAGAACAAATTAAGAATAAATTGAGGCTGAAGTCGCCAAAAAATTAAGAACAACGAGTCTCGGCAAAATTTACTGGTTATAAAAAAAGCGTGTAGAAAATACAAAAAAAAACAAGGTTTTGGTAAATGAAACGCTATACGTCACATATGTATTCTACGGCTGAATTTAGAGGCGAACTACCTTCAATAGCTTCACTGTTTATGGAGTAGTCTTTATAGTCTTTGTTTTATGCTATATCTCAATTTTCGACCACAAAAACTTTCCTAGTTAGTTTCCTAGTTATATCTGTGGAAAATTGTTTCTGGTTGCTGATTTCTCGTGTTTTTTTCTGGTTTCTGGTTTCGCTGTTTAGTAACGCCCGTTTTGAACACTGATATTTTTTTTATTTTGGTTTTTTCTTGTATTCTACTGAAGCTGAATGTAAACAATGAAGTCAGCAAAGATTCTGTAGAACTAAAAAAAAAGGATTCGTTTGTTTGGCTTATACATTTGAATTATATCAACATTAAGCGTGTAATTTGCGGGTGACTCGCTTTGAAGTGACATAGTGATTTTTTTAATTGCGAATATGGTTACAATAGATTGTACATAAACTTTGAGTCTCGAGAAAGTTTGGTCGTGCTAAACGCAAAGCCAACACTTTTCTAAAACAAAGTAAATGCTTCAAACAAAAACTATTTCCCTTACTTTTACAGCGCGGTTCTCCGCACGCATGGTGAACTTTACTTTGAGGGAATATTAAACTGATGATCGCCCTTTACTGCTCAAGGCTCTGGAATTATCGCCATTTCTTGAATATCTGCGCCCTATCGGCGGCGTGGTTGGGGCTGTGGTAAGATCTTTGCCTTCTATTCACAAGTTTCCGGGTCGCAAACCCCAGCTAAGCTGAGTGTTAAACATTTGTGTCATTTTCTTTCCCGCTAAAGTTATCTCAGCTTTCCATGCTCCCGAGGTCGGAAAAATGAGTATCAGCTTCTACTGGGGGCTAACCTGCGATTGTTTAGTGTCCTATACATTGGGAGTCAACACTACAGAAACTGGAGATAAGCACTTGGTCTCGTAAGGTGGATTTAGTTTTGAAGCAAAACTAAATAAGCGTCCCTTTACTCCTTTATAGGCCCAGGAGTGATCGCCTTTTCTTGAATAACCGCTCCCTGGTTAGACCTTCGCATCTTCTCGCCAGGACGTTAAACCGTAGGTCCAGTCTCTCCCCCTATCGAGGGACTTAAGAAAAAAGGAAGGCCATTATGAAAACTACTGGGTGACCAGTAATAACGTACTTCACCCTCGTTAAATAAAGCTTCTTCTCTTTTCTTTTTTTTTCTTTTTTCTCCCTGTCTAGGCCATAAATAAAAATTAAAGATATAATCTATTTTTGATGCAACAGATTCTTAACAATTATTTTGCCGTCAACTACACGGATATCAATTATGCATGCATGAACTTTCAGAGAGTTTGGCCCTGTTTAACGCAACGTTATGCAACACTCTCAAGTAAAACAAAATATTGAAACAAAAGAATTTTGTTGGCTTCGATTTTATACCAACTGGTATTAAGATTACTGAACACCTTGAGCGGTGTTTCTAGTTTTCATGCAATATCTCCCTTGATATTTATTACAGACCCATCAACCTATATATATATATCAATGAAAAGCTTATAAAAGGCCCGGGCCAAACGTCGAACTTCACATGTGCCGAATCTAATGCAAATGAGTAGAGCAATAGAATTTGCTTATTAGCATTAAGTAATCGCATGTGAAGTTCGACATTTGGCCCGGGCCTAAATGACGAACTAACGCTCTACTTTTGATTTCAATTTTTGCCGTTATGAAGTCAACAGTAGCTCAGATCTTAACTTTCGCTAGTGCTTGTTACCTTTTTAACTTCGTCAAATTGCGCCGTTCAAAACCGTGTCCGGCGGCGATTTTTGTTTGTGAAAGCCGGTCATTTTTTATAATTGGTTCTAGAAAATTGCAAATTATATTTTAGCCGATAGACGCAGAAATCGATTAGGGTTACTGAACAGGTTGAAATGTGAAAAAATACTGAAAATTGAAAAAGTAAATTATATTGCGGTTTTATTGAAAATGATCTTTCAAATTATTTTTTTTGAATACCTAATTTCGTTGGCGATTGCAAAATGAATATTTTTACCGGCAGTCGGGAAGCTAAACGGTTCATTTTTCAAGCGATGTTTTCTCGGTTCCAGTTCTAATAATGAGGGTTGTAAAAAAAGTTTGATGCTCGCTGAATTTTTGGTATTTTGCGACGAAATTTGGCACAATTGTAGTGACATACTTAAAGAACAAAAGCCGTGTTGGTGAATTAAAAAAAAAGTCCTGGATGAATTTTTATTAAACGATTTGTGCCCTTCATGGCTAAAAATGACATGCACTTTTCTATATTAAATATAAAAAATGATTGACTTTAACAATCAAAAATCGCCGACACGGTTTTTATCGACACACTTTGAAGAAGTTAAAAAGGTGACAAGCATTAAAATTAGCAGAATTTAAGAACTGGGTTCGTATTAACTTTTTAAAGCCACACTTGATAAAAGGTATAGCTTCAGTTCGTCCTTACGATAACGAAGATATTAATACAATTTTCATATTCATTCAGATAGTTCATAATCTTTCCAGTGATGTATGAGTTTGTAGGTCTGTGATAAATATCAAGCGAGATATCGTATGAAAACTAAAAACACCGCCCAAGGTGTTCAGTAACCTTAATTGAAGTGTTTTGCTAAAAATAACGGAAAAGGTTCAAAGATTATAATGGCTTCTTGTCACAAACCTACTTCAAAAACGTCGATGATTCTGTAAACACTCATCACTCACGCACAGGTGAGCTTGTTCGCGTGCTGGTATATAGTATCTAGGCTGGGGAGTGAGACAGAATGACCGACTCATGCAAAGGACTTCATTTAAGTGCTTTTCTTTTGTCACAATCAGAGGTGTTCATAGCAGCTGTTTTCTTGTTATCTGAAAGAGTAAGAAATAATTTTTAAAATATAAAAAAAGTGCTGTAACGACAAAAAGACGAATTTCATAAAACCTACGACAAACATAAACTTAATGAAACCATGCGCGAGTATCTGAAAGCTAAGCTAAGGGCGTTGCGTATTAAGTAGACATTCAAAGTGGATTCTTGACACACTTAAAAAAGTCTTCGTAGCGACCTTCTTTTAGTATCTCTGTTTTTGTAAACATATAATTGTAAACAACAACCTCTAATCAGTTTAATGTAAATATACAAATGGTGAAATATTTTGTAAAAACAATGTTTTTAACAACTAGGATCATCATCAGGTTAAAATTATTCTAAGCTTAACTGTTTAGCTTAGAATAATTTTAACCTGATGATGACCCAAGTGCCTGAAAACGTTTGTTTTTCTAAAACACCGTACCATTTGTATATTTACATTTTATATCCGCACTTATGTTTCAACTGATCAGTTTAGATCACAAAGTCTTAAAAACTTGGTTAAAATAGTTAATTATTTTGACAAACTTGATGGCTAGATTTATGATAGTATTTGCATAACTGAATGATACTGCGAACTTTGTCCAATTATCGAACTTTGAACTTGTGTTAATGATGCTAAGATCAACTTCAATGGTCCATACGGCAGGTAAAGATGCGTTATGTAGAAAAAATTGTTGTCTGTAGCCAGTTTTTGAAGGATGAAACGGGTTAGAGTCTTTAAATCTTAATGCTGCTAGGATACGAATCCATCACAGGTTGCACGCATTTTAATAAGAACAATTTTATAAGAACTTTATGCCTCAGGCTAAAATATTTCGTGCCGGTTGGCGACTTGATATCGTTTGGCTGCACAACGTAAATTCTTTTCTTTCCCCAACCAACACATAGAGCGTTTAAGAAGCAAACCTTGCCCAAGCTCGCCCACATCACCTAGAAGGGCTAACACTAAAGCTATTTCTTTAACACAGCAAAATGTATCTGTTATTTTTCAAATATTTTGTGAAAAAAAAAAACAGATTAAAAATTATTTCAATAGTTTGCTCAAATTCATTATTTCTACTAGACACAAAGATTGTACATTCAATAGATACTGCGAGTTGTTGTGGTGAAATTGAAGAAAGTAAGCATAGAAATGAGCAGAGAACAACGATTAGACACCAGCAAACCCCAAAACCCAGACATAGAAAGGAAATTTGCACTCAAACTTTACGTTCTACTCTTATTCAGCAAGAGCCCGCGCTTATCACGGTTTCTGACGCCATATTTGCGGGAAGGAAAAATGGCTCAAATTAAAAGATTTGTATGGAAATCCAATATCAAATAATGTTAATACAACTCTAGAAATTTAACACCAACATTTGCGGCATTTTTGTATCCATTTTTCTGTGATCTTTCCTGCGGTAAACTACAGAGAAATGCAAAGCACGACTGGATACCTCAGTCTAGTGCCGTTCTACATGCCTCGAACGTTGGTAATAAATGGTCGCTGTCAAAATATCAGAAGTTTCCGATTCAATGTTTTTAAAGCTTAAGCTGCATTGACTGGTTATTTGACATGGAATTTCCATGGACTTTCTCTTATTTTCAGCCATTCTGCCTTCCCACAATCATGGCGACGGAAAATATCAGGATAAGAATAGTCACGAGTTCGAAATGTCTATCGGCTATTAATATAAATCTACTAGCGTTCTATTAGCAATGATGTTCTCTGATTGGCTACCCTACCCACTGTCTATTCGGTGATAGATAGTGGGTAGCGATTGTCAACAAAATGAGGGCCGCTCCTTCGAGGTTTCAAATAAAATTTGGACAACTATCACGCGATAGAAATCTCGACCTCATAATCTAATTTTTAAATAGAACGGCGAGGGCACAGCCTGAGTCACTCCATCAATTTCCAGAGGAAATCGGGAGCGAATATTCTAATTATTTTAGTAGAAATCTCTGGAACAGAAATAAAAGAATAACGATACTTTTTGATAAAAATTATTTTAATTCAAACTATGAATGTTGACGTGGTCGACTGTCTGTCGAGTGCAACTTGTTAAATTGCTTCAAAATAATTGTTTCTTATCTTTGAAAATTCTTGATGCTTTTGTTTTATTTGGAACTTTAAATTGTCTTCAGGAACGTTGGAAAACACACAGACACTGTCTATGCCATCCATCACCTCACACTTAGCGCCTGGGTACGGTATAGCCAATCTGCTGTAGATGGTAACTAGATTTCTACCAAGAAGGATATGTCAGGCACGGCTTAGTTGTATTGACTCAAACGCAACAACTCTTTATTAAAGTAATTGAAATAGTTGTATTATTATTAATTACAGTTACACTGAATTAAGCCCCGTTTACACGAGCAATTTTTCCTTGACAAGTTTACTTGTCAATTATTTTTGCTCGCGTAGATGATCAACAAGTTTTCCTTGACAATTTTTCCTTGACAAGGTTTTCTTGTTCGTGTAGACGA
>JAODFW020002981.1:0-13125 GCA_027575235.2 Palythoa mutuki | reverse complement strand
CCCCCTTCCCACACCACCACCACAAATACACACATATTATTTTCTCCCAAAATATATTACTTTCAGTTTTCTCAAATTGTATTCTCTGGTAAATTTCAAAAGTTACTAGTCATTAATTCAGCATTTTCATGGTGCGGCTAAACCCTATGCATGATGACGTCACAATAGCGCTTTCTAGCACAAAAACGAGGCTTGTTGGTAATAATTAGACCCCACCTACCCTTGGTGGTAATACTTAGACCCCCCGACACATATTGGGATATTTTCGAAAACGGAGATTCTTGCGCTCTCTATGGTTACTATGTGCTAATTACCTTAAATAGATTCGAACTTTACATTTGACGTCAACGTTTTCGAAAAGCTCGGTTTTCCTCCGTCCACACGAATCCGATAAATACTTGGTTTTTTAAAGATTTTACAAAATGGAAACCTTTTCATAAACCCGGAAACATCGTGTGGACGAAACCAAATGCGGAGAAAAAAATCTCCGTTTGGAGAAATATCTGGATTCCTGTGGACAGGGCCTCAAAGCGCGGCTACATAGTCTGTATCTTAGTCTCTTACAGTCTGAGGAATAATTGGGCCAAACTATTTTTGGTAGAGTGTGAAGCAGGTTCTTCGAGAAATGAAATTCTGATATTAAAAATGTTTCAGAGTTTAATTTGGTTTATTTCATTCTCTGTAATCCTAACCTGATTTTGTAATGCAGCCAGTAATTTCATCAAAAGAGCCTCGTTAAAGTAATGAGGGATTCCAAGTTATTCTCTTCAAATATCATCCGCACGTTTCTGCTACAACCTGTTACTGCGTGACAATCCTTTCTTGGATTCAACAGCACCCGATACAGGGACCCTGTGGACACTCTGTAGCATGGAATACAGCGACAATGGCCTCCGATGGAAAGGACGATATACCTCAGCAGCTTAAGCGTTAACAATAGCTCTCTCAACGCTACAGGAAGCTGGCTTACTAAGAGAGAACGTCTTGCTTCATCGCTAATGGCTGACTCAGTGCCTTCTCTTGCAAAGTCAACACACAACTAACCCCGATGTTAATTAGACAAGTCAATGCTGTTTAATCGAGCATCTGGTGCGGATAAAGATCTGCACCGTCTTTCTTCACTTTCTATCATGACGTCATAGTTATCAACTGTGTTTTCTACATGTCCCACAATTCCTCGCACGGAGCCTCTTATTGGACTGAGAATCAGTTCCCCTGAAAACAAGCAAGGGACGGTTGAATCATTTGGCTAGTGATACTAACAATGGTCATTACGATACGTACGCGTCTGTGTCTAGGTTATTTCTGTACAGTATCTGTTTGAACTCAAATGTTTGTACGTTATATGAAATGCACTGTTTGAATGTATGAGTGTCTTACTACGTTACGATTTGATTTTAAACTTTTAATACAAGGATAAGTTGGGGGCTCTAGAGAGAGTTTTGAAAGAGGCCGTATTTCTTGTGTTCTTTGTGTTTCTAGTCACGGATTAACTCACAGTGAGAAACGTGATTACAACTTACCAAGTGGACGATTTGACTCTGGTAAGCCAAGCTGGTTCCGTAACACTACTCCGCTATCGGAGCCAACGCTTTCGGATGAAGTGCCATTGCTACATAAACTCAGGTCTCCGCTAAATCTAAGGTCTTGATCTGTAAGTGATGTTGTGGATTTCGATTTCCTAAGAGTTGGACAAGAGCTCTTGGGTATATCCGATACAGTTCTATTAACAGGCTTCCGTTTTCTGAAATCAAGAACAGTGACGTAGCGCCACCCAAGGCGAGGAGTGTGCCGACCCTTTGGTGTCGACTGGGCAGAGTTCAATGTCTGGTGTGATCCATGACTGCTTGGAGCTAGGGAAACATCACGTGATCTAATGCTTGGTGATCTTAAGGCTGTGTCTTTATCAAGTCGCTCTAAAGATCCACAGTCAGTGCTCGTTTCGTTATCAGTTAATTCATGATCTTCATCGGGGGCGGAGTCTATATTAATGGTGATGTCAGCAGGCATGTCACGTGGCAACGTTGGTCTCTTATGATGGCTTCTGGGTAATGTCGCGGTTAACTGCAGGAATCAAGATGAAGAAGTTAAACACATCACACCTTCAAAAGGAGTCGAAAATATAAATAAAGGCGCGACGAATTAAACATAAAACTAGAAGTCTGTAAACGTAAAAAATATTTATTAGCTTATGAAAGGTTATTTCATACTTTTTCAAATCAATTCACATCTTTTCTATCTCCAAACCTGAACTCTAGTTCTGAAACTATTTCCTTCCTTGTAACGCCTCTCAAAGTCACAAACACAATCTTTGGTATTTTGTAAGCAACGACTCTCGAATAGTTTATCGAGCAACTGCAGCTATGCATAGGATCCATGCAACCATTCAATCATGTTAAACGCACTCTCTTTTTCTAAAAAGATGTATTTCATTACTGTATTCAACTTCACAAAGCATTTTTTAAAATTGTTTTATAACCACAAAGTAAAATATCAAAAATTGTTTTTCCCAAATTCAATCGTATATAGTTTGAGCAATGGCGGCGCCATGCATATATAATCAAAAGATCGACAAACAAATCGAAATTGATTTTTGTTTGGAGTTAATGGTGCAACTTACTTTTTGGCATATTACTATACATTTGAAAATTATTTTCTGCATTATTCCTTCTTCAAGTAGAATACGTAAACTAAGAAAATTTAAATATCCACTGGTTAATCACCAAAGAAAACGTTTAAAGCTTTAAATATCGACTGGTTAATCAACTTCTAAAGAAGCGTTTAGGACTTCGAAACTCCCGTACTTAAAATGATACATCCGGTGAATAATATGATTTGATGTGACTGTTGGAAACTCGGCGGTAAAATCTTGGCCAGGTTTGGAACAAATCACATCAAGTCACATCGAATCATACTTTTCGCTCCATAATTTTAATTAAGGCAAAAGGCCTCTTTCAGTGCCCGATTGGCATATAACTGCGTAGCATAAATCAGATGAAAGCTAAAACAGGCGTTTTCACGAGTTAAACTTGGGATTTTTTAGAATTGAAGAATCAACAACTTACTTCCAACTATTAATGTCTTCACAAAGAAAAATAACGAAATGAAAGAAATAGAATAAAGGACTATAACAGCTATTTCCTAGAGAGTTTAAAGGTTATTCAACTTCAAGTGTTATAACTTACATTTGACAGATTAGTGTTACATCTAATCCTCATGCTTCCAATATCATTCATGCTCCTGCTTGCAGACGAAAGCCTCCTCCTTTCGTATTGTGAGTCTGTATACAATGACTTTGTAGACTTGTAGAGGCTCTTGGTGTCACACCGAAGTAAAGCAACCCAAGCCTCGCGCACGTTTTTTTGTGTTACGCAATAGAACATAAAGATTGCAAACCCTTGAAGCGAGTTGCAGATTGCAAACAAGTAGTGAAACACAAGTCTAGCGTTACTAACGGCCAAAAACCCGAGAACCCAGGACAGCCCGACCAAGATTAGAATGCCAAATGCTCTCTTGAGCCGCACGAAAGTCACGTTATCTTTCTCTGCGGAGCTTGCAGGGCGTGTGCTCAGTTTGTACATGATGACGATGAATATTCCAGTGTTTATTGTTATTATGGTTACCACTGGGGCAAGGAAGGCCACATAGAAAGGCAATTGGTCCAGTCGGCAACTGCAGAAACAATAAACAACAATTATAGTTGCACAATAAAAATTCAAACTAAGGATCTAACGAAAACAAAGGAATGAAAACACGGATCCTTCACCCACCAAAGAACTAAACATATAATACCGTATTTATTCAAATAAGCACCCTCTTCAAATAAGCGCTCACTCGAAGGGTCCAAAAATTGAATAAGCGCCCCCTCTTCCCCCACCTTAAGATTCGAATGTCTTTCTCGCTAAAATGGTGAAATTTGATAAGCTCCCTCCCTCCTAAAAGTCAAAAAATTAAATAAGCGCCCTGGGCGCTTATTCGAATAAATACGGTACATAAGCTTCAATATCACTATAGAGACTTTTGAAGAACCCTTCTAGGGTTCTCCCAAGTCAATATGTGGGTACCATGAAGGAGAAGGAGAAGAGCGTTCCGTTAAGACCCTGGTTCTTTTCTCCCACAAAAAAGTTAGTTTTGGTCACCCAGGTCTTATGAAAATTAATTGCAGGCGCGCACGCAAATGTTTACGTTGGAACCGAGTGGAGCCGATAGTTTGGGGCGCGCGTGCCTGCAATTTTCCCGCGGTTTTCCACTTGATCTCTGACCCTCGGTTTCATGTTACCAGTACCGCGCGCCAAAATATATCGTAAATCGTCTATTGATTTGGAACTTAAAGGGAAGCTCAGTATGGCTGCCCCATGGTATTTACTAGCTCTTCTTTTATTCATTTTGCAGAACATAAACAACCGAATCGCTTTATAAAGTAAATTTTGGCCTTGAGCTTTCCTTTAAAAATATTGTCTTACTAAAAGTATAAGAACTATATCTAAAACTTAAAACTGGGCTATTTAAAAGAGCATATTATTAATCTTTAGAGCTGTTTAACTGGGTTATCAGAAACTTGAAGGCTTTAGAGTGGGGCTTATTATAGAGGCGGGGCTTATTAGAGCGTTTTGGTTATGTGTGAAATAGAACGACTAAATGACCTGAACAGAAGACAGAGCTTTACTTTTTGGAGTAATTCAGCCTCTGTTGCTCTGGTGGCAAAACGCCTTTGAAAAGCCGTACTAATTACGAAGTTGTGGAACGACAGTGTCATGTTATAGAAATATTTGTGTTGACACAAGCCTCTCAGAAGAAAAAAAATTCCGACTCCCTAACGGGAATCGAACCCATGATCCTTTGATTAATGCCGGCCAGACGGTCTACTCACTGAGATACAGGAACTTATGTAGGAATGAGTCACTTACACTTGTTCTTTGGAACATCGGGTTTATGTCCTGCTAACTGCTAGGCTCAAGAAGCTTGTATACATTTATAATGGACTGTTGTAAATAATGGTACAATAAATCGTTGTTCTTTTTGTGTCAACACTGATATTTCTTCTATAATTATTTCCAAACTGAAGGTTTAAACTTCAGTGTCTTGTTAATTAATAAATGAAAGGTTTTGTTTTGTTTTGTTTTAGCCGATTTTTGTCTGGTCCACCTGTTGCTCACACGCCACCCAGGCATGTTCTATCAACACTTTGTGGAATGCGTATTTCATTTCAACTCTTACGACAAGCACAAAGGTAACTTAACCTGTATAGTGTGTAAATTGCGGGAAATTAATACTAAACCGAAAGGAACTGTTTCCTGATTTTTCCAAGTTATTTTGCAATTAATATATCAAAACAGCAAGAGATCTTTCGTTGTTAATGTTTTTTAAGACGTTTCTCTCTAGTGTACCACAACAGGTATCTAACAAGGTTTCTGATTGGTTGAATTAAGAGTCTGAGTGACGTCAGCTTTCTTTCTGTTCATAGGTTCAAACTGCATTAAATCACACCCCAGTTGTACACAGGATAGAACCAGAGTTCCCCATCCCCATTCATAAACCAGTTTCATTCCTAAAGATTGGTCTTTGATTGTGCCCAACGGATCTAGTTAACAAATTTGAAAGGTTATTTTAGATAGGTTGAGCAAATCACGACAGCTAGGTCAATTTTCCCATTCAGAAGTTTATCTCTACAATTTATTTCTACTGCGCATGACACGTGTCAAAGTCTAGTCGTCGTTTTTGTGCAGAAAACATAAAATTGAGTGTTTTTAGGTCGTCTTCTTAAGCTGAATATTTTGTAAATTACGATTTAACTTCAAAATTGAGAAATTAGATTAAATTTTGTTCTCAAGCATTTTTTCCAGAAAAAAATCTTCTAAACCCCTTAAAACCCTATTAGAAACTGAGACGCAGTTTTTCTGAGAAAGGGATTTAGGACAAAATTTGATTTTCTAATTTCACATTTTGTCTTCTTCTGACGCTTAAATTACCAGATGTGAGTTTCTGAAAGTTATTTTGTATCGCAGAGAAGGAAAATTTAAAAAGCAGTTCAGCTGCTTCAGCTTGATTCTAGTTTTCCCACCACGAGACGAGGACCTTGTCTCAGGCTTCCTACGTCACGGTCGTTTTCTAGGAAACCGTCGTCGTGACCTGCTTAATCTCTCTACTATCAGTCTGCTTTGTTCTTCAATTGATGGTTTGCTTCATCTTGTTCAGTGTACAACAAGTTTGCGCAGTCAGATCGTGAAAGGAAGCTGTTTTCTCTCCAGGGGAACGAAAACTCAAAGTAAGCATCACATATCTGTTTTGTTTTTATTATTTTTTATTCAAATTGGCCCACTTGTATACTGTGCATTAATCCAGTATTTTGCTGTTTCTTGACACAGAAAACGTTCAGTCATTTACCAGTTTCTTTTGAGCCACATGAAAGACGAAGACCGATTCCATTTGATGGGAAAACTTTGCCAGGAGGTGAGACCAGTTACGGAAGTTTATCCTAAACTTCAAACATTTTTATTTAAAGAACTGAAAGTATTAGTGTGATCCATGTTGTCCATTTTTTTTTATCATTTTCGCAAGTGTACAGAGCTACTCTTTTTCCGCACCCCTTCCCATTCCCCCAAAAAGCATATATAAAATGAGCAACATAAAGATGATTTTTCCTGTAGGGTTTTAGATGGTTTAGCCTGCGTTGCAGCCTGCCCAAGTTCTTTCAATGGTTGATAGAGTGTCTGCCGCGCAGGCTATAGATGATTATAAATTCAGACAGTTTTCGAGGCATTCCTGACGATTGTGAACACAAAAGCATTCATGGCTTCCTATTTGTGTATCTTAAAGACCATTTCCGAATTACGCCCCTATGATTACAAACTAAGTCGACAAGCGGAGGCCAGGTGCTAACTTCTAATACATTTACTGTATTTTTGATAACCTGGGTTCGACTTGAAGGTTTTGTTTGTGTCTAATGGAGCATAATTCAGAAATAGACCATTTCTACCTGCGTTGCAACATGTAAAGCATAAGTTAACAAACTGTAGGATATATAACTATGAGATTTCGTTATGTGTTGAAGATGCATTCATATGGACGCGACTTGAAAATCCTTATTAACGTTTTTAAAATATTTTAGCAAGAAAACTTTTTTATTGTAATATTTAATCTGATCCTGGCTGCGCTTACACGAAAAATTTTGTCGCTTAAAAAATTCTTGTTGAGTCTAAAAGATACAATTCACAAGAAGTGAACAAACGAATATCATACATCACAAAACTGTTTTCTTTACACATTCAGTAACAGATTTGTTTAACGAATTGCAGATTCTGGGTGGTATTACTGATGGGTTGATACCTCTGGACCAAGAAGCTACAGCTGGCATTCTCAAGGATACTCTAGTTATTCTTAGCAGTAAGGTATATAACTGATGTAATTTTTGTGATGTTGGTATGAAGGTGGAGATGCTAGTTGCAGCTGGTAGTGCCTACCCCCAGCTTTCTTTGTAATTCCACAACAGTTTTAGATTGTTTCATGAATTTTCAGTGGCTATGGTGCCTGAAGTTTTGCACGTGACATTTGTATCCCTTATTGCAGGAATAACATTTTCGCGGTTAATATTATTAAATATTGGTACAGGGCATTAAATTGGTTTCAATGAAGAAGAAAGTGGTAGAAGATTTGGCTGATGAAGGCGATCTCGCCGGTGCTGAGTTAGCAAAAGCTAAGAATAAATTCCTTACTCAAGTAAGTTTAAAGGCAAAACGTTTTGGCCATTGAAGGTGGTTATTATAAAATTGAGTTACCAATTTAATGTGAAGTGAAATGAATTTGGTCAACGTATGTTGATCTCAAAAAATGCAAAGTTAGGAAAAGTAAAGAATAAATTCCTAACTCAAGCAAATGTAAAAGTCGTGATACCTATGCGCAGCGTGCAGTGTGAAATTTTTGAAACTCGCCCAAACTTAATACACAGACGGAAGAAAAATGTTCTTCCAATAAGTGCGAGTGAGCGTTATTAATGTACATAATTTGGAATAAAAAATACTTTTCCAGCAAAAACGTAACTTTGGTTGATTGTTGTATTTGTTTGATACGCTCGAATATCCATTCTGTTAACACTCACAACAAACACAAGCTATCTATTCCAAGATATAAGTCTGCTGCCGGCCAACGCACGTTCATTTATCGAGCAGTCACTCTGTGGAACTCACTGCCGTGCAGCGTTACGGACAACATTTCCCTCACTAGTTTTAAAAGGGATTTTAAGAATCATCTTTTAACTAATTGTTTAAATAGTAACTGAGTTTTAACAAATTTACCGTGTGTATTCAATTTTAGATTAGATTAACTATCATATGTACATTTTAAAAACATTGTAAATAAGCCTGAAAACCCCTCGGGAGAGTTTGTTATTAAAGTTATAAATTTATTTGTTAGGTTTCGCTGGTGACAAGGTTAACAAAACAGCTAGCTGTTTTCTTTGATTTTCAAGACGTGCATTGCACTATGCTTGATGCATTTCTGTATATATAGTTGTGTTAGAGATAAAGGATTCTAGTATTTTATAGATAGTTGTATTAGAGTTAGAGCATTCCCGTAATTGCTAACACTAACTTCAGAAATACTTCCTTCAACATCTCAGGTACTGAAGAAAAACATGGTTGAAAACATAATACCAATTATCATCGAGTTGAAACACATGGTAATGTTTAATGATTATTGTCATTTATGTATATGATATAAAATACTAAGTTTTGTCTCTGATTTAAAAATATTACTAGGCGTTTCGGGCCAAAAACTTGACTCTTCCTTCGGAATGTTAATGTCATTCCCGAGTTTTTGTCTTTCTTTACAATTTTAACGTTTTTCGTTTATTATATATAAACCTTTTTTGATATGTAGGATCCTAAAACATGATGTCAAGAAAGTTTTGGATGTTTCCATCTGTGTGTGAATTATCACGAAGACGTTGCAATCAGAGTATAGCTTCTCCTATGTTAAGACCAAGTCACAAGCAAATTAAGGTTTCAAATCAGGACGCGCGCCAAATGGAAAATCTGTGAAATACTCTTGGAAGTTTAGAAAACAATATCCAGGCCGGAAAAAAGCCTGGGAAAATCGAATTTTAGGAAATTCCTTAAATTGTCTTGGAAAATCATAACATGACAAAAAAATTTGAAAATTTTTTTTTTATAATTTTCAATTAGAACATTGTTAAGTAACAATTCAATTTTAAGCTGTGACTGCGAAACCCGAGTCTCGTTTTGTAATTGTTCAAATTTTATAAATTATTCAGGGTCGCACTGCTCTTGGAATTTTAAAAGATTTCTCAGGGGCCCCTGAAAACTCCTGGACTTCTTTTCTAACTGCTACAAATCCTGAGCATCTCCTTAAATTTGTCAAATATTCGGGCAGATCGGATATGTACTGATATTTTTTTAGTTTTGTTCATTGACAGTTAAATATTAAGAAATTATATCTTAGAAATTTACGTAACTGACCTTGAGGTGGCCGTAATTGTTTTTTTGCAACTTTCCATACGAAGTTCGGGTAACTCCAAAGAGTCCACAAAAACCTTCTACAAATGCCAAACAAATCTTTATAGTTTGAATTACTGTGTCTGTGAAACTGTACAGTTAATGTTAAGTGAGGTGTTTACTCAAAGTGTCTTATTAGCTAAAATGAAATTATTCTTCTAGTTTGAAAAAGAGAGATCACCACTGATGAAAGACTTGATGGCGTATTTAAAGGAAGTCATGAAAGATTACCGCAACGAGGTGCAAGGTAAAGGCTAGTTATTATACCTTGAAAATTGAGATCTTTTTCGCCATTGCTGTTAATAAACCAGTTTCGAATTCTCAGTTGTCGCTAACTATAGTGACAACAGATTCACTTTGAACAGACTTAGGCTCGTTTTGGTTTCAACTATTCAAAAATACTAGTGAGAGAGAACGAGAAGTCACACCTCCAACAATAAACACAGTTGTAAATAGTGTAAAACTACATTGGTATTTAGGAATATTTAACATCATGTTGAGGCTACGGCTGTACAAATGAATCCGTTGTCAGAGGAAGTCAGCGGCAACTTAGAATTCGAAACTGGTCTATTGACAACTAGACTGCAAAACAGTCCCTTCCTTTACCGGTAGATCAAAAGATCCAAACTCTGTCAATCATGAATTGGGAGACTGGAAAGAGAAAATGGACGCGCGGACGATAGCAAAAGGAATGGGAAGGAGAGCCATTTTCTCTTCCCTGTCTCCCATTCGGCAACTGTAATCTACGGCGAAGGAATCGATTGTTTTGCAATCTCATGACAACTGAAAAACATAAATATTCGGCCGTTGAACACTGACAAGGTTTTAGTTTACTAAAATACTACACCAGCTGAGAACAAGAGATAATTAGATTATATATATTTTTAACATTTCCTTTATCAACTACGTTTTTAAGTTAATTAATCATGCGTTTACTTTGCTGGTTATGTTGCATTGCATCAACAGCAGCAGTAATTAAACCTGCAGAGTTATTTAGAGTTATTTAGAATGTCGGCTCAATCTCTTTTTGTTTTTGTAAGCTTTATTGACTACTGTAACGCCGAAAATGAGAAAAAATACGGTAAAATAACCCGGCATCTAAAAATATTTTCAGATTTAAAGTGCTTTTCTCAAGCAGAAACAAAAACTGAGCGATCCCATACAACATTCGGCAATCGCGACCAAACGCTTATATTTCTCGTATTAGGCAGTTAGATTTGAATAAAGACACTTTCGAATTCCCTAACAAAGTTTATCTGGCCCGGCCAAATATGACGATAAACTTTTGCCTCGACAACATTTTTCAGTTGGGAATAGCATTTGCACTGTACAATTGACTAGTAAACATACGTCAATCAAGCCTCACTTTGGCGCGAAATCTTGATTTTTCTTTAAACTATTTTTACCGACTAGAAGTGAAAATTGACAAGTGTCTGTAACTTTTGACATTTGTACCGCGTTTGAGGCAGGACAGTGGCACCTTTGAAGTTTAGTTGACACAAAAATATCATTCGCACTTGTTCTACCCTGTCGTTGCCAATTTTTCATTGGTCAGTAAAACGAACAGAAATCGGTCGAGTGAGAATGGGCCCTAATGGACAGCTGACTCAACGCATACGATTAACAATGTTACAAATAAGTGTTAGTAAACGGATTGTGTTCCCTTCGTTTTCTCTTCGCTAAAGCACTCACGAAATAAAATAGTTCCTCGACTAATTCACACACTCGTAAAAAGCAACCAAACACTGAGAAAGGAGAAATCTAAGAATATTGATCAATGATATTGACAACAAAAAAGGTTGATAAAAGTTCAGCGTGAAGGAATGAAATCATTCTCTTTAAATTTATGATGGAAGGTGCTAAACGGAAAACAAAGCTCGCCTCACAGCTTTAGAATGATTATGAATTGTAAATTTCAGCTTAAGGTTGACAAATTTATATCCAAGTTGCGCATTTTTTGCGTATAGTTTTACATGACGTATATATTGGTGTAGTGCAGTTCAGTTTCAAAGGTACTTCGAAAAGGCTTGATAGCTGTAATTCTATTACTAAGCCATTTCTTCATCAATAAGAGATAAAGAATTTTCACAATTTTAACAAAGCTGTTTATGCAAGAAACGCGTTAAAGCAGCTAACATGCTTTTGCGTTCAGTATTGATACTTTTGTAATTAGACCTCATATCAAAGCGTAATGTATTTTAGCGTACTGTAGATTATTAAAGAATTTAAACTGTTAACTATTCTTTAGAATTTTTCGGATTTTTGTTGTTTAAAGTCGTTTTACTCCCTACAACTGAGCTATTTAACCTGTTACGAAACATTTACGGTTAAAATTAATCGAACGGGCAGCGCTACCAAAAGATCTATAACTACTGATCTTTGACTGTAATTAAGTGGTTATTAATAGACAAAAATCTGTTTTGTTTCACTGCAAATTTTAAACTGCGCAAGAAAACTGAATAAAGAATTAACATAGTATTTACATTCAACTTTATTCAACAGCGACTTCCAACTTGTTTAAAAGCAACTGTTTAACTTATGTTGTGGGGATGGTTTTGTAAAACGAACAAAACAAAATAAAATAAAACAAAACAAAATTAGATTAAATTGAATTAGAATAAAAAATAATAATAAATAATAAAATTTAAAAAAAAAACATAAAAAACTGCAATTGAATAAAACACATCAAAACAGAATACTAAAATAGAATAAAATAAAACAAAACAAAATAATATTAAACAAAATCTAATAAAACTAAATCAAAATAATGCAAAAGTTAATTAAATTAGTTAAACTAAACTAAATGAAAATAAAATAAAATAAAAATAAATATTTAAATGACAAAAAAATGCCCCACTTTCACTTTACTTCTATTTGTAAGATAGAGTTATTAACAAATCTGTGTCCTGTGTTTAATTAGCTTTCGTTTTAATATTTATTATTTTATAAAACGTGCAATTAAACTAAAATTTTCAGTCTTGATTCTACACAGTTGTTTCATTTATTATCTGTATTTTATCATTGAAAATTTCTCTTATGTACACTCAGTTTAATTCATTTTAGGCAAGTCATTTAAGGAAAATAAGCATCAAAAGTAAAGTTCAAACGAAAACTTGGGGAAACTTAACAATTACATTGTAACAGACCGTTTCACGGTTAAAAATTTTATCCCAACAAATAAGCAAAATTTTATCGCTACAGGTTGAAAGAATGTTTTAGAATTATTACATCTGCCGAGTTTGGGATTAATTTACGATACGACAGTGAAGATATTGCCATGCGAAATCGCTATTTTTTACAGAGAAATGTATGTTACAAATGTCTGTATAATTTCGCAATTTTACGGAGCTGTACATTCGCGAGTTTTTGGCTTATCGCCATCAAAAATGGTAACATTGGTAATTCTTAGGAGCTATTTCCACTGTTTTGTTTGTATTTAACAAAAGTTACGTTTGCGTGATATTAACCGTGAAAGGGTCTATTAACTACAAAGATTTAGCTGAAGAACCAAACCTCGAGCAACGAAACTAGATGTTTCAATTTTAGAGTCTTGCCCTTGTTTAACTAAGTCAATAAGAAAGAGTTTATACCGTAAACCTTGGAATATAAGACCCGG
>JAODFW020001952.1:1414-13130 GCA_027575235.2 Palythoa mutuki | reverse complement strand
AAAATTTATAATTAATATAAAAAAATCGGGATGAGGTCAGAAAAGCTTTTCTAGTAAAAACTTGACGAAAACTAGCATACAATATTTAAAAAGCGAACAGGTTCACTGTAATCTAAGCTCTAAAGAGACGGCGGAGCCACGATTGCAACGGGTGCCTGTGGCCATCTGACTCGGGCTCAAAACATAATTATGTCCGCGAACATAAATTTTGTTATATTAACGCCCCCGTAAAGTCAGTTTTCGGCCGGAGCATAGTAAGTAATGATAGTAGGCCAATCGACAAAGTGGAGTCCAATTCGGTCTGTTATCATTACGCGTGGTCCTAACACCTTCTGAGTAATAAGAGATACTGATGAAAGGCCATTTTGTGCAACGATATTTTAAGCTTCTGTAGGCGAAATTCTTCATATTGTTTGCCTTTCAGAGAGGTAAGTTGTTGTTATTCATAGTACTGTTCACTTGTTGCTGATTGGTCAGAAATGATAAAGCTTAGATTGTGTTTGGTTCATTCAAATGTCTCGATAACAGGTAGCCAATAACAAAGTTTTGTTAATGGATAGTTTTCCAAGGTTAAAGAAAATAGCGTTCAGAATGAGCCAATCTGATTTTAGGAAACTGTATACATTATTATAATGCCGGAAATGATACAACACACCAAAAATCCTAACAATCTTCTCTCGTTGTTATCAAAAAGGCCGAATTAATATTAACAAAATACCCAAACCGTGATATTTTTTCCGTTTTATGATAAACAAACAGGCAACCAGCGCTAGCTCTTAGTCTAAAAAAATTAATCTCTATCCCGATATGGTGAACATGGCGTGAAATTTTTCAAGAAAACTGAACTTTAAAAACTGGCGCGCGCTATATTTACTCGACGTTTCGATGTGTCTTACATCATTATCAAAGGTGATTACAAACTCAGATTCAAGAGGAGCATAGCTTTTCTCACATCGGAAAAACACATTAAATCTAAACATGGGTGTATAGATGTTTCCGATCCGAGCAATCATTGCAGAATTCTAAGGTCCACACTAAAGCGTTCTCAGTGTCATCTAAAACGCTTCAATCGATCCGTGTCAGTCACTACCGTTTTCACAACCTTTTCAACTGTCCAAACTAAAATGCTATTAAAACCCCATTTCATTTTGATAAGTTTTGCAAGTAATTTATGAAACCTTCAAAATTCATTTTTCATGTTTAGTGCACAGAAATATGTGTGTGAAACATATGATGTAAATAAACTTGGTACAAGAGTTTTGTCCATACTCAAATTGCTGATGGATTCTCTTTTAAATGTGAGCCACTGGTATAAATAGGGGACCCCCCTGGGTCAATTAATTGATATCAAAATATTCAAATATGGTGGCCATTAGATGATTATGGCATGGGCATACATTTTAAGGTTGTTGTTGTACAATTTAATAAGTTTTAGTAAACGAAATAAAGAATCTTTAAATCATAAACTGAACAAGTAGGAACAGATTACTGTGAAATTATACTACCTTCAACACACTCTTTGGGAAAAAATCAGTGAAATGCCCTAAGGACTCGAACCCATGTCTCCTGGGCTCTAGACAGGCGTGATTGAAAACTGAACTGAGCAAGTTTGAGTTGAGTTGTGAACAAAATCAAATTCACGAAAATCTAACAGGAAGGCCTTCGTCTACACCCATGTGACGGCTCGCATTTAAGTTATTTTGTGGTTTTCTCACAGCCTCTAGTCGGGCATGATTGAAAACTGAACTGAGAAAGGTTGAGTTGAGTTGTGAACAAAATAAAATTCACGAAAATCTAACAGGAAGGCCTCCTTCTACACCCACGGCTCGCGTTTTGTGGTTTTCTCACGGACTGTCTTTAAAAATCGCGCGAGCCTATGGTGTGATCGCACACTGGTGCCGAGCGACCAAAGCGGAAGTGGGGTTTGTTAATGCCACGTCACCTATTTCAATATCTGAAAAAACCGAAGAAGCGTGACATTATTTCAGAACTATGTATCTGCTATTTCACTTTGTAGCGAGCATTAAATTACTAGTCTTTAGGTATATCTTCACGAAGCAAGCTTTTTTAAAAGCTTTTGTCCGATCATTAAGCAGTTTGTTTTCTCCGATCAAGATTCAAGGAAACACAAATTTCGAGAATCGGAAATAACGAAAGTTACTATTTTAAAAAATAATGTGCGCGATTTTCTAATCACTGAAATACATTGCTATAAGTTTGACTTTTTCTTTTCTATTTAAAGATTTTGCAGTTTGTTGTACAAAATATTTTTTGCGCATGGAAATCTGGATACCAGGTAATTTAGATAAACAAAAAAATCAAAGCGAAATTATGTGTAAATACCTACTGACCTACTGCTCCCATTTCACCGCGAGGTCCCGTTGGGCCTGAAACAAATAAGGCAATATCTTATTTTAAAGTGAACAGTCATTTGACCATTTCATATTCATGTGTTTCACTTTAAAAAACAAAGCATTTTGATCGTATCAAGATGTGCGTCCCGATAATTTGTTCAGCTTAACACAGTGTCTAATAGCTTAAATTGTATTAGTATAAATAATTTTGAAAATAATCGTACCTTGAGGTCCAGTTTTTCCCAAGGGCCCCTGACAACCTAAAGTAAATATAATAAAATATCTTTAAGTTTAGGCAGGAAAATTAAAGAAAAAACCAGCATTTCACATATTATCGTAGAACAATTAATACTAAATGTGTTCTCAATTTGTGCCTAATTTACTAATCGAACAGAGACTTTGTTCTTTTATAACCCTAAATGAAAACTGACATATCGATAAATAATCTAACCTGCTTTCAGAAGATCACTTACCTTGTAAAGGTATGACCCCGTAAATAATCGCAAAGTTGATTGCCATCGAGCTAGTTGCAATCAAGAAAATAAAAAGTTGAAAAAAACTAAACCCGCCGGTACTTGTTGGATTTGAGCTGGAGGAATCTGGCCTCGATCGAGCTTTTGGCGCCATATTCAGCAAAAAAACTAAAACTAAGTATAAACTACTTTAGAATATAATAACTAAAGAAATTTCTGGGATTTTTTCAGAGATTTGAGGACAAAATGACTGCAATCAAGTTTATCGCGAACAAAGCCCTGCAAGAGAGCGCCACAGCGACAACATTCATTTTCGCCTCAATCTCCGCTCGGCCACCGGTTGCTACGCGCGCGAGAGCCTGTAGCAAATGTTTTCTTGATGACGGTGTCGGCAAAAATTACTGTCTTTGTTTCTTTTTTTAAACAACGGGCTCAGATCCATGAACGTCAATAGAATTACCTCATCTGCTTTACTTTTAGTGGGGGCGTCTCATCAAAAATACAATAATCAGCAATATTTCCTTTTCAAGAGAGGAATTTATTTCTAACAACTCCGGTTTTCAACCCAACTTGTACAACAAGGAAGTACGCGTATACCTCAGTATGGACTTTGAAAAGTTCTCGGAGGATCCCGATAGAGCGTGGGATTTGATCAAAAACAAACAGATTGTAAGAACAGTTAAACCACTGAATCCAGAATCGCAGAAACCTGATGGTCACACAAGATTTGTATTTATATCAGACACTCACAGTCAAACTTCTAAAATGGATCCTTTACCAGATGGAGATGTTTTGATTCATGCTGGAGATTTCACATTTTCTGGTAGACCTGGTGAAATTTTGAAGTTTAATGAATATCTCGGCACATTACCCCATCGACACAAAATTGTAATCGCAGGAAACCATGACATTGTGTTTGATAGGGAAAATTATCCATTTCTGTTTCGCTTTTTCGGTCATACAAAAAATGATCCTGACGAAATGAAAAAGAGCTTAACAAACTGTATATACTTGGAAGATGAAGAAATCACCGTTCAAGGTTTCCGCATCTATGGATCACCATGGTAAGTTATAATTAAAAAAACAGAATTCACTTTGCAATGATAACCATTAACATAATCATGTTAAAAACTGTTTTAGAAATCTGACCTATTTAAAATGTTATTTACGAATTTTCGACCCAAGCTGCAGTCTCAGGTGACGAAGTCCGGAAATTCGGTTCAGATTTATAAAAAAGTTTTTAACATGATTTTAACTGATCGCCCTACATACAACCATTGTAATTTTATCCTATTTAAATGAGTTTTTAAAGGGATCCTTGGATATCGATGTAAAACAGTATCTTTTTGTTATAATAATAATAATAATAATAATAATAATAATAATAATAATAATTATAATTATAACAACTTTATTTAAAGAGGATGGCACATAATAGTACATAGTACTAATAAACTAGTGGTCCTCTGTCTTTACCACTCTGAGGTGGACGGAGACATATCACATGACAGACACAAGTACACATGTCTCCGAGGGCCTACGGTTTAACGTCCTTATCCGAGAAGACGTGAAGGTCTAACCTTCAAAACATGTTCGAACATTCATTCGAACCCGAGCCTCCCGCACGGCAGACTGGCGCCTTACCAACTTGGCTAACCAGGCGGCGGTACGGCTGAATTTAGAGGCGACCTACCTTCATTGTTTGTTGAGCAGTCTTAACAGTAAATCTTTTTATGTTTTATGCTGTATCGCTAATCTTTAGTCAATTTTCTACCACAAAAACGTTTCTAGTTATCAAACGTCAGCCTGTGTTCTTAAATTTGGCAAATGTTGTTAAATTTGAGCCTCGTTCTTATAAAGTTGTTCTTATAAAAAAAAACGTGTACGGCCCTTTACAGCAAGAGGTGATATGGTACAAAATACGCCATACTGGGACGCAAAAGAATGTGCTAGACTCCACTGGGAAATGTAAAACAAAGAAAATTAACACTTTTCTTGTTAATTTTGTTTTGTCTTGGAGTCTAGCACGTTCTTTTGCGTCCCAGTATGGCGTATTTTGTACCACGTGACCTCTTGCTGCAAAAATCCTATTGTTATACGTATATACACACAAGTGTTGGTCCGTTCTTAATGGCCTCGTTAAGCCAACGTTAAACAAAGTGGGTAGAGACTAAGGCTGTTATCAAACCGAAATAAACTTCGGCGGTTTTAATCTATTCTTGTACTGAACGTTATGTAAAGTGATCGAGTATATTTTTAAACTCGTTTGACGTCCCAGAGAATTCATTCAACTTGTTAACATTCTCGACCGTAGGCAAGAATAACAGAACTTAACTAGCGATACATACCGCGTACACTTGCACACCGATATAACAGTGTTTCATATCACTTTTAATTATATTTATAAATTTGTATCTATATATCTATCTATTTTTCAGTCTTAATCAAAATGTTCTTGTTACAAATTAAAATCTATCTAAACAGTGAAAGGCATCCCTAAACAAGCTCGATTATTTATCGTTTGCTGAACTCATTTTATGATATTGGCTATCGACCTTAGAAGAAGGAAATTCCGTTCGCCCATGACTTTACTACAAACATCCTCGCAAACTTTATCGTACCGGATCCGCCGACTTCCCCAAAGTAAAATCAAAGGAAATAAAACCAAAGTGTGCTTGCAGGAAAAATTGGGCGTAACGTTTTGTTTTATTTCTGTCATGTTTTGAAATTTTCCGCGTTTCTCCTCGTGTTTTTCTGGCTGCAGGATCTTGTTTCAAATTAATCTATATTTCGAAATCAGAGCTCAGTCTGTATTTTGGTTCAGTTTCTTTTAAAGTTCTTGAAATTCTTTCACGTTTTCTATGAAACTGTATGCAAATTAACAATAATGCAACAAAAACTAAATACTTTTTATAACTCTGGTACTTCTACACTCTTCAAGTGTGTATAACCATGCACTATACTACTACACAACAATGTGTCTTAAAATGAAAACCAATGAGATAAAAGAAGGACAATATCGAAGCTCGGTCATCGAAACGCCCACAGTTTGAAGGCGTGCAGCTTGAATGTGTTTAAATTGGGGCTGCTTTGTGAGTTCAAAGTCACTTGGCCTCAATTCAAACAGAGAAAACAACGAGAGAAAACTTGGTAAAGAAACTGTGACAAATTCAAGTAAGTAAGGGGCAAAATATTTTTTTAGTTGCGGTGACTCTATAACGAGTCTTGCCCTTTTTTGTTAGCCTGGAAAAGTCTTTTAACACAAAATGATATTATAAACTGGTCTGTTCTCAAGTGGTGTATTTTGTCAACTCGAGGCTTTATTCAGCTGGTTTGTTTGAACAGACAGGTTGTACGGGAGATGTAGACAGAATTTGTACAGATTATTTTACTTTAGGTGGACTTTTTAAGACTCCGACCTTCAATTTTATTTTGACATGAATACTCTTAGTTTTACTCAGTCCATGACGAGTTTCATTTTGATGTTGATTATAAAAGCAAGTATACTGCAACTGTTTTAGTCAGTGATAATTTAACTAACTTCAAAGTTACAGCAAACTTTTGCCTCTCATATTCATTCAAACTTCAAGGAAAACAAGTATAATAATTATACACATAGTATCTTTGAGGCTTTTGCGTGTCATGTAAATTTTTTTAAGTATATACACATTTGGCTTGAGGTCTGTCATTACACGCTTTTTTTATTAGAACCAGTAAACTTTGCCGAGGCTCATTGTTCTTAATTTTTTTGACGATTTCAGCCTCAGTTTGTTCTTAATTTGTTCTTATTTCTGTTAGTGGTTTTTAATGAAGAAAAAACAAAATAAAACAAGGTATTGGAAAATGAAACGCCTTGCGTCACACATATATTGTACGGCTGAATTTAGAGACGAACTGTATATATTTATTGTTTGCTGAACAGTCTTTACAGTGTATCTTTTTTATGTTTTACGCTGTGTCACTAAGTTTTATTCAATTTTCTACCACAAAACTTTCTTAGTTATCAAGCCTCAGTCTGAGCCTGTTCTTAAATTGTTCTTAAATTTTGGCAAATTTGAGCCTCTTTGTTCTTATAAAGTTGTTCTTATAAAAAGAAAGCATGTATACCAGAGCTCATTTTAACTAAATTTAAGGGTTTTATAGGATATTCACAGTTCTTTAGGACTTTTAGGGTTTTTCATGCTCGAACCCTTTGTATATGTAGAGTTTTGCGGCTTCGATGTATACAGTAGGTTCTGTTTGGCAAATGTCTTACTAACAAAGCTGTTGTTTATGATTTTGGGTATAAATGCGGGCGATTATAGCAATATCTCAAAGTTTGTGTCTTACATTTCGAGCGCTTCAAACGGTTATAAGCCCCTTCTGACCCTTTATGTTTAGAGTAAATATCAGACGCTTAAAAACATATGTTGATTTATAATTTCCACTGCTCGGATAATGTCGAACTTAACATGTGCCGAATTTAAAATAGTGGCCAATTCTAACTCATTTGCATTAAATTCAGCACATGTGAAGCTCCGGCGACTTTTGGCCTGAGCCTAAGCTATGTAGAACTATTTTGTTGCTCTGATAATTTTCCGATCGGCTCTACGCTGTTATCCTCTTCAATAAATCAACTGCGCGTATTTTTATTTAAAAAAACAACAACAACAATAAATTGTTATAAAATTGCTCTTACGCCAATGCAAATTCAAGAAACTTTACAAATATATTGTAACGGAAAACGCTAAACAACATTTGTTTCTTTAACCCTTTCAGCTCATGGCATATTATCAGCATATAACTTCTTCTTACATAACTTAAACAAAATAACATAACTGTAATGAGAAATAAGAAATCAATCAGGTAAAATAAGTTGAACCAAATTCTCCCAAACCGCTTATGAACTAATGAAGAAAGTATGGAGCTCAGTTGGTTGCATGGGCTAAATGAGTTAAAGTGTTTTCGTTCTTTAATTTTTATCATTTTTTCCATCACATACTTTGGCTCAGCTTAGCTGTTGAGGTTAAATGCAGACCAGACCAAAGGGGCAAATTGCCAAAACAGCGACTATATATAGCGGTGCCAAAGAGCGAAAACTGAAATTGAGTTATCAACTACAATCAACAAACAAATAAAATATTGATTGACTATAGCAATCTATAAGATGACGCACGCCAGTTGAAAGAAACGGAAAGGTTGAAATTTTATTTTAAAATCAACTTTGCTTTGTGACAAACTTTTTAAAAGTTACTTGTACAATTGTCAATCAAACTTAAATAGGCGGAGTGGACAAATGAAATGTTCGGCTATTAATCATAAACGTTTAAACTTGCTTTGCTCGTGTTAAAATATGCATTAGTAAAGGATACGTGATTAGAATTTTTAAAACTGAAAATAAATTGCTGTTCTAACAACTTAAAGTGTACATGTCTCGTTGGAAATTCTACTCTCGATATTCTTAAAAAAACATTTTTCAATCGAGGCCAAAACGGGTGTAATACAGTGTAGATAAATTAGTTCTTTTAGGCGGTCAATATTTTTAATTATTGACCGCACCGTTGGAGCACGTGCCAATTTTAAGTGTTTGTGTGTGGCCACATTAATTATCTCGGCACTTTGATATTTTTCGGCCCATCTAACAGAATCCATAGGGGTTCTTGATTCCGGACTCCAATCCTCTGAATTCCAGATTCCAATCCTCTGGATTCCAGATTCCAATCCTCTGAATATGGGACTCCAATCCTCTAGATTCGAGATTCCAATCCTCTGGATTCCAGATTCCAATCCTCTGAATATGGGACTCCAATCCTCTGGATTCGAGATTCCAATCCTCTAGATTCGAGATTCCAATCCACTGGATTCCGGATTCCAATCCTCTCGATTCCGGCCATTCAACCTCTTTGGAATCTGGATTCAATGGATGATCCCAAAACTCTAGACTTCTGCTTTACAAAATCAACGTTTAGCGGTTTTTCGAGCCTTTTCAGTAAAACTATTTTGTCTATAAAAAAGTAATTCCAGATTCTAAGCGTTTCCGGTGAATTCTGGTTCCAGATAATGCCGGATTCTACAATGAAATTTGCAGGACAATGGATTTCGGATTCCGGATTCTTTTACATGGGATGTTGTTTTTAATAATCAACTTGCATTGTAGTTCTAAGACTAATTTCAAATTATCAAGAGGTATTTTATGCAATTTTGCTAAGATAGATTAGTTTTGTTAGCTTCAACTCAAAAACTGACGAACGCGACTGGTGTTCAGTAACGTTTCGGACAATCTGCACCGGACACTGCTTGTACGCTCTCTCCTCCGCAGAGGCTCCCAAAATAATAGTCTAAGAATCCCGAATAAAAAAAAGCTACGCACAGGGATCCCAGCGAACTTTAAGTGCAAAACCGCTGTCCATATTCTCCCGCAGATATTATGAACAGCGGTTTTGCACTTAAAGTACGCTGGGGTCCCTGTGCGTAGCTTTTTTTTTGTTCGGGATTTTGGGAGCCTCTGCGGAGGAGAGAGTCACTAGTACTTAGGTTCTTAAATTGATTTAGCTAGCTTACGAAGGGGGAGGGAGGAAACTCGAGCAGTCTAGGGGGTCAATGATACGCTCCACCGAACATTGTAATTAGCTACACAGGTGAATTTACAACAAATAAATGAACTTTTAAACGGTAATTTTAGTTACCAATATTTTTGCTTGTACCCAACACCGACTGCTATTCAGGGTACGTACACTTTTAGTCAAAAAAAAACATTCCAGGACTTTAATTTCAAGGACCAAATGAACAAAAGGACCTTAAAAAGTAATAAACTATAAAAAAAACTTTTAAAAAACTATAATAAACACTGTAACATCAAACAGAACATATAAGCAAATACGTTGCCATTTCAATTTTATTTTCGGACTAAGTGATAGCAAACCTTTAGAAACACTCCTAAGTGATGGCAGACCTTTGGAAACACTCCTAAGTGATATCAAACCTTTTGAAACATTCCTAAGTGATAGCAGACCTTTAGCTCCTAAGTGATAACAAAAATTGGGAACCCCCCTAAGTGATAGCAGACCTTTGGAAACCAGCTCTTAAGTGATATGAAACCTTTGAAACACTTATATGTGATAGAAAACCTTTGGATACCCCATAAGTAATAGCAGACCTTTTGAAACCAGCTCCTAAGTGATATCAAACCTTTGGAAACCCCCTAAGTGATAGCAGACCTTTTGAAACACTCCTAAATGATATCGAACCTTTGGAAACACTCATAAGTGATAGCAAACCCTTGGAAACACTCCTAAGTGATAGCAGACCTTTTGAAACACTCCTAAGTGATATCAAACCTTTTGAAACATTCCTAAGTGATAGCAGACCTTTGGAAACCAGCTCCTAAGTGATAACTGTAGTATTGGGCTCCCCGTGTTACTGGGGCTCCTGTTTTGTGTTAGAAACATGGCGGATGCTCGTGAGATTTTATAGTCATTCAATCCGATTCAATCCTAAGCGATCCGAACTCAACACAACTAACTATTACTACATGGTGTCAGATTAGGTGTTAAAGAAACCACAGTCGTAATATTTCGGAATATTTCAAGATTTTCACTCTGAAATAATTCCAGAAACGAGTTCAAGTTCATCACATGGTTCCTCGTATCAAATCCAACCGCCTGGAGAATTCGCTTTTTCCCATCCTGAGCAATGGACCAGATGGATCCAACGCTTCCAAAGATT
This sequence comes from Palythoa mutuki, assembly GCA_027575235.2. Taxonomy (NCBI): domain Eukaryota; kingdom Metazoa; phylum Cnidaria; class Anthozoa; order Zoantharia; family Sphenopidae; genus Palythoa; species Palythoa mutuki. The sequence goes on along the minus strand of JAODFW020001952.1, from coordinate 2,599 downwards.
TCGTATAGCTTCCGGTCTGAAAGCCAGAGATGAAGAAACACAAGTAAGTACCTTCCTATACTCGATGGGGGAAAAAAGCGAGGATATTATGACAACATTTGACCTAACTGAGGAAAATTCCAAGAAGTACGATATTGTCAAAGCTAAGTTTGAAAATCATTTCATCAAAAGACGAAATACGATCTTCGAAAGAGCTAAATTCAACACAAGAAAGCAGGAAGCTGGAGAATCTGTTGATTCCTTCATAACAGATCTATACTGCCTAGCAAAACATTGTAATTATGGCACACTTCACGACGAAATGATACGAGATCGCATCATAGTGGGTCTGTTGGACTCCCGTTTGTCAGAAAAGCTACAATTGGATGCCGATCTAACACTTGAGAAAGCAGTTAACTCTGCAAGGCAGAGTGAGCTAGTAAAAAAACAACAATCAGTAGTTAGAGGAGCCGAAGGACAGACAAGCCAGCCAATAACCGTAGAAGCAGTCAACAAGAATCACCAGCGGAGAGAAAAGACACAAATGCAGGGCCAAAAGAAGCAGAATCCCTCAACCCCTTCTCGAAGTTCGCAAAACCAAGAACCTGCATCCTGTGGTAGATGTGGGAGACGTCCAGCACACAGTCGATTTCAATGTCCAGCCAAGGAGGCAACCTGTCTAAAATGTAAAAAGAAAGGCCACTACCAGGCAGTTTGTAGATCCGAAAGAGGAACAGTAAATTCCCTGGAGGACGACGACGATGACTACCTTGGCGCAGTCTATTCAAAGGAGATAAACAGTGTAGCAGCAAACCCGTGGAAGGCAGTTATAGCAGTAAATGGAGTTCAGACTGAGTTCAAACTCGATACTGGTGCAGACGTGACAGTGATACCAGAGAAGGAGTTCAAGAAACTTAACACTGGCCGAAAGAAGACCAACAAAATCCTCACTGGACCCAGTCAGCACAAACTTGATGTTCGTGGTTCGTTCTCTGCCAGACTCGAAAGCAGCAAAGAGAAAGCTGAGCAACAAGTGTACGTCGTAAGAGGTCTGAGATTCCCTTTGCTTGGAAGACCAGCTATCGAAGCACTCAACCTATTATCTGTGGTAGAGCCCGTAGGCGTAGTGCAAAGCACACCTGAGGACATAAGTGAAAAGTTCCCAGCACTGTTCAAGGGTCTTGGTAAACTAGAAGGTGAATACCA
>JAODFW020000969.1:0-13131 GCA_027575235.2 Palythoa mutuki | reverse complement strand
CTATGCATTCTCTTATAAGTTAGCTGTTACTTTCGTATTAGCTAACACTAAATACACAAAGTTGGTCGTACGAAAACTCTCGAAAAACACGTCGTAGACGCATAAAAAAGTCAAAATTTACGTTTGTGAGGTTTTTGTTTGATTGTTTGCTTGGAGGAGTGAGCGCCTTGAACAAGATTTTGGCCTTTTAAGTCGTTCATCGGTGAAAGAAAACAAAATTTGCTCGCTTGAAGAAATACCTCCTTGAAGGCTTTAACCCGCATAAGACTCTTATATAAAATAATATAGTTATATACCAATTTTTTTTGCCTTACAACATCATTAAAATCGTAATACTTTTTATCAAAGAGTACGAGTAAAATGAAAATACTAGAAGAAAGTCGAAACATAATTACTAAATTAGTTAAAGGTTGTGCGTTTGTTTCAAAAGATTCTGCAGTTATTTTTTTTTTAAATTTTACAAAGATTTTAGAATGGTTACAGTTGCTGTATAAAAAAAACTGTGGTTTTTATGCGACGGTTTTGCTACAAAACATAATAAAAACAGAAAATACAAAGTAATGAATAGTAATATTAAATGAGCCTTGAAATCGCCCTCCTTGCAACTAAGGACTGAATTACGAGGACGGGGCGGAAATTTGGAAAACTGGAAAAGGCGAAGAAGAGAATAAGTGGCTTGAATTTTTTTGCCAATTTACAAAAATATAATATCACACTTACAGTGGACTGTTTGGGTCCCAAACGATTGATGGGTAAATCTCGGAGCAATTTGCACAGAAGATGGAAATTGTCAATCCGGTCACAAAATAACGAAGCGCTCTCATGAACTTCATTATTTTTCCGTTACAAGAAGATGAAAAGTTTGTCTGTACATATATAACTTCAGGGAGATGAAACCTCAAAAGTTGACCTCGATTTATAAGTAGTTCAGGAAGGTAAAACGATATGTCAAAAATTCAAAAAAGCTACTTTTAATTATTTGTACAAAAATTGAAATCAAAAGACTTCCGAAAGAAATGAAAGGTGCATTTATAAAAAAGCCACATGGTAATTGTTTCGTAAGGCAAACTAACATTGATTCATAGGCGGGTTTTTTTCACCAAAGTAATATCCATTATATTAAGGGGGAAAAATCCCGCCACCCACTGTACAACTGAAACAAGCATATGCACACACAAACGCACGAAAAGTCCTCATTACTCGTCACTGCATATTTGATGGAAATGGAATTGAAGAAGCTTTGTTTAACCCCATTTGGACGTCCATTATAATTTGATATTGATCTTAGATCTTTTTGAAGTCCTATTCTACAGCTGTCAATTTCACTGAACTTAATTTATAATTTATTGTTATATAACACCAAATACAAAATTCCGGCCAAGTTTTTCCTGGATTATCACATTCTGGGAAATATATCAAAATGGCAATGTTTTTAGCTAGTAAGTGCAGACAATAATATACAACTTGGCCATAGATTTTACAGTCCTTTTCGTTAACAAATACTAAAATATCAAAATTAATTCAAGTAAACATGATGAAGTTTCAATGTCAAGAAGATGTAAATTAGATCACGTTTGATATATTCTACACTTTTGTTGCAAATCTTCTACCCATTTCTGAATAGAATTTTAAAAACTTGTTACAAACCTGATAAATCTTTTCTCAAAACAAGTTTATGGGTAGAATATTAAAGGAAACGTGCCAGAATATATCTTGTTAAAAAAGGCGCGGTAAGTAAATATGACGTAAAAGCTACGTCAACCAAGTAAAAAACCATTAGTTTGGTTGTCTTTTAGTATTCGTTTCAGTGAAAAGATTCTTCACAATTATTTAATCTTTCCAATTAACAATTTCGTTTTTGTCTTATTCACAAGTAGCAAGAAAATGAAATTAATAACTTACACAATTTAAAAAACGAAACTACTATAAAGATAAAATAAAATAAAACAACAATTTATTCTAGAAAAATCCTTTGTTAATATGGTTTCATAGCCAAGTATTTTAGTCAATTAACGACAGTAATGTATAACATACCCGCAGATTCTACAAACGTTTTCGTTAACAATTAAAAAAATAACAAAACTAGTGCAAACAAACCCAACGAAGCCCTATCTCAGGAAGTTGTAAATTAGGTCACGTATGGCGGTTTGGTATATTTCACACAAAATTTGTTTTAAACCTTCCACAGGCTTTGTTATCATTTCGCTACAGCTGTTAGCCCTAAAACATGTACATACTTGGTTTTGTAACATGGCCTGATTTTGATAAACATCATTCTGATTGTACGCTGATCAGGGCAGTTCTCCGGCGAAGTAGGACTTTCTTTGTTCGATTATTTGTTTGTTTGCAGCAAGCAGTTGTCAATTGATATGATGAACTGTAAGCAAAAGGCATCGACTCTAAAGAACTGTCTTTTCTTCTTCAAACGCAAAATGCGTGCAATTTATTTTCCTGCACTTTACTTTATCTCGAAAAAGAATTGAAGTTTTAAAGCAGGGGAAAATCGCTGCATATGCGAATACAAGTTTTACTAATACTGCGAATCGAATACCGAATCAGTCCACAGTTAGTAATCTTTGAAAGCCGCAATAATTTGCTCGGCCTTATTAAGCGGTTAACTCACTAATTTCGTTGGTTGTGGAAACGAGAGGTCGACATTGCTCAATCCTAAATCTTAGTTAATATCTTAGAATTTTCACTTCAGCTTTGCTCTAGCCTTCATTGATTCTTGCATTTTTTAAAAACATTTTAAAAAATATCTTAAAACAATTATTTTTCGCGGTGGCAAATTCTCCCTGTGTGATGTCCAAAGAACTCGCTGGACGATCTTGATTGGACGAAAAACAATGGCTGCTATCAGATTTCGGTTGGAGTTTCTATCATGCGCAGAACCGTGACGATGCCCTTTTAAGTATTCTCTGATGCTTAAACTTTAGCTTTCGATAGTCGCCCAAAAAACAAAACCTGACCCATCAAAAACTATTCAAACTCTTCCCCAGAATACGCAGAATTGGCTTTCAGAGTTTAGTTTACGCCGGCCCTGCAGTTGCAAGGACTATGACATCCAACGATCAATAAGAGGTAATAGCTGTGTAGTGCTAACGGTTATTGTGAAGCAAATAATACTGAGCGACTACAGCAGTGATTGTTACTTATACACAGCTGTTTTATAGACCTTATGCCAATATGGCGGCTATTTTAATATTCTTTTGTCTACTTTCAAATTAGCCCTACAAGCCTCGTCCTTGTGTTAAACTTTCAGAAGAAATGTTACTCCAAATGAGGCTAGTAGATCTAATTTGAATATAGACAAAAGAATATTAAAATAGCCGCCGTATTGGCATAAGGTCTATTGCAGTATTACTAAAAACGTAACAAATAGTTAAATCATGATGACTAAATCACAAATGAGGTATGATGGTGTCAATTTCCGTTAAGTATAACAAAACAATAAGACAACAGACTTCTTACGCATATATTTCGCTGAAAACCATTTTAAGGCCGTTTTTGCGCAGCAAGTGACGCGTGCCGTCCTGAGACAGACTTCAAGAAATATTACATCGCTACAAACCCTTGCAATGCTCAAAATTAAACGTTGCAGTGAGACATAATTCACTAACCATTGCAGCTTGTAACACTTCCTGCAATGCTCAAAATTAATAATCGCAGTGAGACATACTTCACGAACCATTGCAGCGTGTAACACCTCCTGCAATGCTCAAAATTAATCACCGCAGTGAGACATACTTCACGAACCATTGCAGCGTGTAACACCTCCTGCAATGCTCAAAATTAAACGTCGTAGTGAGACATACTTCACGAACCATTGCAGCGTGTAACATCTCCTGCAATGCTCAAAATTAATCATCGCAGTGAGACATACTCCACGAACCATTGCAGCGTGTAACATCTCCTGCAATGCTCAAAATTAATCATCGCAGTGAGACATACTTCACGAACCATTGCAGCATGTAGCATCTCCTGCAATGCTCAAAATTAATCATCGCAGTGAGACATACTTCACAAACCATTGCAGCGTGTAACATCTCCTGCAATGCTCAAAATTAATCACCGCAGTGAGACATACTTCACGAACCATTGCAGCTTGTAACACTTCCTGCAATGCTCAAAATTAAACGTCGTAGTGAGACATACTTCACGAACCATTGCAGTGTGTAGCATCTCCTGCAATGCTCAAAACTAATCGTCGCAGTGAGACATACTTCACGAACCATTGCAGCTTGTAACATCTCCTGCAATGCTCAAAATTAATCATCGCAGTGAGACATACTTCACGACCCATTGCAGCGTGTAACATCTCCTGCAATGCTCAAAATTAAACGTCGCAGTGAGACATACTTCACGAACCATTGCAGCTTGTAACACCTCCTGCAATGCTCAAAACTAATCATCGCAGTCAGACATACTTTACGAACCATTGCAGCTTGTAACACCTCCTGCAGTGCGCAAAATTAACCGTCGCAGTGAGACATACTTCACGAACCATTGCAGCTTGTAACACCTTCTGCAATGCTCAAAATTATAAGTCGCAGTGAGACATACGTCCCGGTCCATTGCAGCGTGTAACGTCTCCTGTAATGCAAAAAACTAATTGTCGCAGTGAGACATACTTCACGAACCATTGCAGCGTGTAACACCTCCTGCAATGCTCAGGGTCGGTGTCTAGCGCTTATATATACCTCGGCGCTTCGCGTCTCGGTATATATCCACCGCTGTCCACCTCCCCTTCAGGGGATAGTTGTTCATTGTCAAGTGGCATGATCGTGAGTCAGCAGATTATTTGCATGTACAATTCTTGTACAACTTTTGTATTGTTTTGCAGTGAAAACGGCCAAATTCAATTTTATTTGAAAGACTTTATTTATGAATCCGTTGTCGTTTGCCTCAGGGCTAAAATCGACATTTTGAGACATGGCTCCATGCAAATATAAACTAGTCGGCGTGGGATGAATGAAAACCAAAGGCCAAGGCAGGCGGTCGTGGATGAATGAAAACCAAAGGCCAAGGCATGCAGGCGGTCGTCTGAAGTTGTACAGTATGTGTTCCTTGTAGAGTTAAATCACTCAGTAAACATTGTACCTGAACCAGCTGTTTGTTTGCTTCTTGCCTAACATCGACATTTTGCGAAAAACGTTTTTACAATTTCAGGTTGAATGAAAACTCCACAAATTCCTTTTAGTTTTACTGAGTTCAATTTAATTTAAAGCGATTAGTTTCGACGAAGGACGAAGTTTATCGGTGGGTAAGTTCTAGTGCTGTACATGTCGGTTTACCTAAAAAAGCCATTTAATTTCGGCGGACCCATAAATAAACAATAGGATTTTCGAAAAAAAGCTAGTCAGATGCGGCAAAAAACTTGAATTTGAGATTCGTCGCGAGTTCAAGCCTCGCCCGTGGCCCATATATTAATGAGGTTGACATTGTAACTTCAATCGCTTTGAGATTCAAACCAATCCGAATATTTTCCTATAGAAACAAAATCAATTGCTGCTTTAGATCAATTGCATCGCATCTTCTACATTTAGATGGGGATTACAGTTTGGTTGGATTTTTAAAGCCAGACACCTCGCAAAAACTGAAATTACCTATTTTTTGTTATATCAGTTTTGAAATCACTGGCGATTCCTGTAATATGATTGGTTCCCTACAACATAATTTTAGCATTAGTCTTTGAAAATTAACTCTTTTGGTAATAGCACTCTTTTGAAACACAGAAAAGGCTACAATAGCCAGTCAAAAACTGCATGTCTTTAGGCCTGCCCAAGTCAATAAAGTCCACTTTTTCCTCAATTTTTAAAGTTTCAGCAAACTCTGATAAAGAAAGAAAATTGAATTGCCTTTAGCTCATTACAATTTATTTTAAAGTGGGTATAATTAAATGGTAATTAAACTTCGCGTCGTGAAATATTGGTTAATATCATACTTGTGAATGATTTCAGAACAAATTGTACCCCACTCAGCTCAATTACCATCATTTACTATGGCGTTACGTAGGAAATATGGTTTGCTCTAACAGATTTTGGTTCTTCTCCATTCTCCTATACATAGACCAGTTCGTTGGAGCAGAGACACGGCAAACAGAAACACCTTTCACTATCAAGTCGGAGCAGACAGCGGGAAGTAACTTTGAGTCCAAGGCAGAAAGAACAATGAAAGAGGAACTTGCAAAAGCCTTGGGAATTCAGGTAGTAGGTTTCAATAGGTCTAGATGTGGCATTTTTAACTGTAAAACTTTTGTACACTTGGTTCCGTGCTATGTATTCTTACTGCGGTCATTACGTTATAATTATTACGTCATTATCAAAGTTTGATATTGAATAAACGGTCGGCAGGGATACACTGGTAAAGGTTTGAATCGTTTTAATAATTATGATAATAGTTACCTATTAATGACAACTCCTCGAAAGGGGCTTTTCAGTTTCATTTCACAAACACAACACGCTAAGAATCCCAACTGGCAGGAGGCAGACTAGTTGGCTATTTACAAAGCGTGGTGGATTTGGCTCTGGGATTTTACCCGAAGACAATTCCAACTGGTGGTCAGAGCGGGACTTGAACCCGGGTCAACCGCATTCAAGTCCAACGTCCTGACCACTAGGCCATGCTTGCCTCCACACGTTTTGTTTTATGTTAATAGTTTGTTCCTCATCTCGTAACGAACGTATCTTGTTGCTCGTTGTTTGACATATACAAATTTCATGCTCTACGTAAACCTATTCTAAGCTCCATCACTGTTTCAGCTGGAAGATCCCGACAGACCTTGCTCTTCCTGCCCAACACCTGATCTCGGACTCAACGAAGGAGATCTCACTGTCATCTCAGCAGATGATGCTCAAATAGGTAACAATCCTGTTTGAACTCATTTTGATAATAGCACTTATGTTAACAGTAAAAATGATAGCATTAACAATAATAATTAGATTGATAATGATGATGATGATGATGATGACGACGACGACGAAATTGATGGTGATGGTGATGGATATGGTTATAGTGATGGATGGTAATGATGGTGATGGTGACAGTGATGGATATGGTGATGGTTGTGGTCATGGTCCTGGTCATGGTGACTGTGACGGTAATGGTGATCTAGAGGAGAGGCTGGAAGCAGAAATTCGGAAAGGCTATTGTTGAGGTAAATCGTGTTTAATGGAAGCACACAAGCGAGGGCCTGCTGATGATGACGATGATGATGATGATGATGGTGCTGATGGTGGTGGTAATGGTGGTGATAACAATGATGATGGTGATAAAAATGATGATGGTGAAGATGATGCTGGTGGTGATGGTAATGATGATGATGGTGATGGCGATGATGATGGTTGAAAGCAGGATTGTTTTTTATTTATTTTATGGCGGAACATCACATCAGATTCTGAAAACAACATCACGTAAAAACCTAACGTGAAAGTGCGTGTGTATTGATGCAGTCATGACGTGATATTTTGTTTTCGTGTTGCAAAACAGAGCACGATTTGGTGAATTCACGAACACTAGGCAATCTGTCAATTAACCAACTGTTTTGTTTGAGTAATTTGTGTTGGTTAAACTCGGTCTCCTTTTACAATTTGATAAATTCGATCTCTCGCTACAGTTGGAAAGCTACGATCAGCGGTGGTGGACGGCGTGGTTGTTCTCATAACGAACATCGAGAGACGTCGATTGAGTGACAGTTTGGACCTTCTGCTTGCCCGTGAAACTGTCACCGATAGCAAAGGAATTGTTCATATTTCCATTGGTAGAAAACAAGTTCAGTACAACCCCTCTTTTCGTTTGTACTTGAGCTCATCCATGCCCATGTCTATAGCTGGAGGAGGAGTTATTCCCTTGCCTCTCTCTACAACAAATCTAATAAACATGTCAGTTAGCTGCGAAGGGGTGCGAAATTTGCTGTTGATGGACACTCTTGCACTGGAGAGGCCTGAGTATGAAGGACAGGAGCGATCCCTTGAAAGAGACGTATCACTTCATAAGCAGCATATTCTACAAGCAAAGGTACAGTGTAAAGGGTCACTATAGTCCTTAAAAGCTAGTAAATTTGATTTTAATAATTTCTCAAGGCTTTGCGTTGTAAAGCCTGGGTCAAAGAGCATGTGCGTTTATCAAAATTATAAGGAGTTTCAATTTAAGTTCAGCTCTCGTTAACTGTCAAACTTGTTTAAAAGAAGAAAAGGATTGAGCAAACAACTCTGAATTAACTCGCATGCCTGTCTGATCCTGGTTTAAGCTTTGACCCTTGATTGCTTCCATGATTGTTTGTTGGTCTACAATGCGGGCCAAATTACCTTGAGACTTTTAAGTAATTAAAGGAACTAATAGAACGTTTTCGGTTCTCGAAGGTTTTCATCTTAATATTTCTTCCCCCCCTCCCCCCTTTCAATGTTGGTCCATTATTGTGAACATGATATTTGGATTTAAAATCAACATTGTATGGGGGGAGGGGGGGTAGTTTTAATATAAAACATTCAAAAAGTCTCAACTAATTTGGCCCAGATTGTAGCTACATGTAAACCATTTTAGCTACATGTAAATCATCATAACTATAGGTATACCATCCTAGCTACAGGTTTTCCATCCTAGCAGCTACAGGTACACCATTCTAGTTATAGGTAAACCATCATAACTACAGGTATACCGTCCTAGCTACAGTTATACCATCTTAGGTGTAGGTATACACTCCTAGCTACAGGTATGCCACCCTAGCTACAGGTATAACATCCTAGCTACAGGTATACCATCCTAGCTACAGGTATACCATCCTAGTGAGATTCAGTAGAAAGCTATTAAAAACTTACTAGATGCTTTGTCACTTTTCAGCAATGTTACTGGCCTTCCAGCTTGTCTTGAGTGCCCTTCACGCTACTATTGCAAAGGGGGTAATTATGGAGCCATTTTATACAATTGCCCTCCTGGGCACTACTGTCCTGCAGGCACTGGCTTGTCACAAAAAAAATGTATAGCGGGTACTTGGAATAAACATGTAAGTTAAAAAAGCAGTGCTTGTATTCTTGATTAACATCAATAGTAGTAAGTATTTTATTCATATTATCATTGTGGCTAAATGTATGAAAGCTGTGCCCTAAAATTCTGTATCTGTTATTTTTTGAGCAAATTTTTACCCAACTTGTTTCAGTTGAATTTGTACTAATTGAGTAAAACATATTGGAGGACTTCTTAATTTATTGACTTTTTATAACAGTTTTTTTACCAGCAACAAAACGTATCAGTATTACAACACATCACTAAGAGAAAATTAAAGAAAAAGAGATTGTTTACATAACTATGCCAACAACCCACTCGCCGTTTTTTTTTTCTATATTAAATAAATTGAAATAGACATGTATCTGTTGATAAAAGAAATCTTAGAATGCTCGATACGTACATTAGGAAGTCTAAAATTATGACCTCGATCCAAACCCCTCTTCCCCCCTTTCTTCACTGTCTCTGCTGTGGTAAAAAATCATATCTAGCATAGCGGGGATTTGATACTATAGTGTGACCATATTATGTCACCTCATCTACTTGTAGAACATGTACAACAGAAAGCAGACATGATTCTCTCATTCTATTGCTTTAAAAATTAGAATGTTTTGAATTTTGATTGAATAGCTTTCAAACATAAGCTAATGTGTATCTTATATTTTGTCTCACAGGAGGGACGGGAGGATCAGTCTGAGTGTGAACCATGCCCAGGTGGCTATTACTGTCAGGGTGCTGGAGTTGACAAATTTCCCAGCGCAAACTCTGGACAGTGCCATGCAGGTTTTTACTGCGTTGAAGGAATAGACACACCAAGACCATCGACTGGTTTTAATGGTGTTGGTGGTGTGTGTACTAAAGGGCATTACTGCCCTATTGGTACCAGTGAGCCTATTGGCTGCCCAAATGGAACATTCTCTAATGTGACGCAGCTTGAGACAGCCAGTGATTGTACTCAATGTTCGTATGGTCACTACTGTTTAGAGTCCAAGCTTACTGAGCCAACAGGTATAACGTAAATCAGTTATTAGATATTACTAGCAATGGATAAACTCTAACCATTCTAGGTTTATTCTAAAGAAGTAAGAATGCCAGGGCACAGTTATGCAAAGATTGATTGACATTAACCCTGGGTTAAGTTTAATCCTGTTTACAATCTTGTAGAGACCAATTTGGGCTGTAAATCTGGGCTTGAAACTTTGTTTTATTAGAAAGTCTGAACAATATTTTATATACAGGGTAAATATTTCCTTGATGAAGGAGTTGCTGTCTGAATTTCGGTTCAAACAGGGGTTAAAATAGGCCACGTCCGAATCACACTTCAGTGCTTTCAAATAAAATCATCAAGTCGAGGCCAAGTGCTAAAAATACATTAAATGTATCACAAGTTAGCACTTGGCCTCGACTTGAAGGCTTTGTTTGTGAGCAATGGAGCATAATTTGGTGGTGGGATATGAAGGTTACCGTATACCTTCAACGGTGTTTTGCATCAAAACGTTACAGTGCGTCTGTTTTAAACCGTAGATAGCTAAACCCATATATCAGATTAAAGCTTATAGAGCTGGCTTTTGAGCTAAGCTAAATCCTTTTACGAGCCTAAGTGGCCCATGGAGCCGGTGCCTATCCCTGGTTTCTGTAGTGTTAAGCGAATGAGAGTCATTGACTCCCCCTGGACAGGACACTAATCTATCGCAGGTTAGCCCCCAGCAGAAGCTGGTACTCATTTTACCTATCTCGGGAGGATGGAAAGCTGAGTCTATGGCGGAAAAGACGGTTACACAAATGTTGAATTCTCGGCTGAGCTGGGGATTGAACCTGGGACGTTGTGGTTAGAAGGCAAAGATCTTACCACTACCATTTTGAATTTAAACAAATCTTTAGATTTTTTATGTTGTCTAAAAACAAGCGATAAAATCGCCTTTCGAAAGTTTCAAATCCCAGCGATTATTGATATTTAATGATTTAATCAATCTGCCAGTTTCACAACCAAAAGTGCTAAAAAACGTGTATGCGATTTTTCATATTCAAATGCAGAGAAAAGTTATGGCGCTTTTTCGAATTAGGGCTCAAAAAATGTTTAGATACCGTACAAAAATTGCTCTAAAACAAAACAAAAAACGCAGACACGTTTTTGTTCCTCATGTATTAAAGAAGTTACAGTGAAAATTTTGGGGAAAGCGAACAAATTCCCTTTGAGTTGCAATTCTCGAAACACGGTTTTGTCGCTCGTTTTTAGAGAACCTAAAAAATCTAAAATTTCATTTCAATTCAAAATTTTTAGTCTAGTTCGAAAGCCAGCTCTATAAGCTTTGATTTCATATATGGGTTTCGGTATCTACAGTTTAAGATAGATGCACCGTATCGTTCTGACGCAAAAAATCCATGAAGATATACGGTAACATTAATCCAAATTACCCAGATCAGGCGAGTAATTTCTAGTTTTGTTCTTCATTTTAAAATACTGCTTCTTTTACCTAGTTTCAAGTCTGTACAGTAGCAGTAATCTGTCATTATTCACATTTGTTAGTTGTTTATCATTACTATTTTGTATATTTTTTTTTATAAATTGTTAATTTTTTAAAAAAAATGGAAGAATGCGAAAACATGTGAAATTTCTGTATTCAAGGTATGTGTGTTAATCATAGGTAATTATTACGAGTTTTCCTTCATCCTTGTGTTTCAGGGTCAATTCTTACAACCTTATTGAGTACTATGTACAGTATTTACTTGGCCAGTTCTGAAAATTAACTTCAAAAGTTTCACTTTTTTATTAGATGAATGTGATCCTGGATTTTACTGTTTGAGAGGCTCCAATACTGCACGACCAGCAGTCAAATCTGCAACTGGTGGGCCCTGTCCTAAAGGTCATTTCTGTCCAAAAGGAACTGCATTCCCTCTAGGATGTCGTTCTGGCACTTATAATCCAAATGATGGAGAGGCAGAGTGCTTTAAATGCCCACAAGGATACTACTGCCCAGAAAACTCAACATCCTATGCCTCATACCCCTGCCCCGAAGGACATTACTGCCCCAATGGAACCAGGTTCGCTACCCAATTTCCATGCCCAAAAGGTTACTTTAATAACAGAACTAAAGGTGACAAAATTGAAGACTGCTTTGCTTGCCCTGGTGGGATGTTTTGTAACAGCACTGGACTTACAGGCCCAACTGGTGAATGTGCCCCAGGGTGGTTCTGTGTTAGAGGAGCATGGTCTCCGAGACCAGTTGATTATGATAATTTCACTTCTGGCGATTGTCTTTGTCCATCTGGTTCGACTGGTGGAGAATGTCAATCAGGTTTTTACTGTCCACAAGGCTCCCGTGAACCAAAGCCTTGCACTGGTGGCCATTATTGTCAGTTTAAAGGAAAAGATAGAGTGACAGGCAAATGTGAAGCAGGCTTTTTCTGCACAAGTGGTGCTTCAATTCCACGTCCCCTTGATGCTGTCACTGGCAATATCTGCCCCCCAGGACATTATTGTGAACTTGGAACCACCACTCCTAAACAGTGTCCGATGGGTACATTCTCCAACAATACTGGTAACAAGAATGTCAGTGACTGTATCCCTTGCACTGAAGGAAAATACTGTTCAGGGCTTGGTAACACCAAGCCAGATGGTGAATGTGATCCAGGGTTTTATTGTCCCCCAGGGCAACATCAGAAGCAGCCTTTCAGTTGTACTAAAGGTCATTATTGTGAACAAGGCAGCCCAGCTCCTGTTGTCTGCCCCTCAGGAACTTACCAGGATGAAGTTCAAAAGAATTCCTGTAAGACCTGTCCTTCAGGGTACTATTGTGACAACAAAGATGATCTCAGCAGGTTTAACAGCTATGTTTGCCCCAAGGGATACTACTGCCCTAATGGCACACAATATGCAACCCAATTTGGTTGTCCTATGGGAACGTATGGTAATGAAACATTATTTCACAATGCTGATCAGTGTACCAGTTGCCCTCCTGGAAAATATTGTTTAGGTAAGAATTCTGGACAGAGATTTTTTATACTTAAGTAAATAGTTTTTAAGAAAGATGCTCTGATGAAGGGCTAACGCTTGAAACGTCAGCTTTTACAAATTCCTACGGTGATGATAATTTGTTTATCAACATTACTTCGAGAGATTTTTTATGATAT
>JAODFW020000018.1:0-13134 GCA_027575235.2 Palythoa mutuki | reverse complement strand
ATATCGCTCGTTTCGGCGACTACAACACGATGGCCTTTACCGATACCAAGGTGCGGGAGAACTACGGGCGGAGATTTCGAATCACGTTTCCGAATGAGTTCTTGCCCGAAGGTCGCAACCTGCAGACCTCGCCGATCTACGACAAGCTTGTCGACGCAAACGCCGTGTGGGGCGATGGTTACGGGCTCGAGAGCGCGCAGTGGTACCAGGCCGAAGGTGAAGAACCCGTGGAGGTCTTCTCTTGGGGTCGAAGTAACTCCTGGGATCAGGTCCGCAAGGCCGCCCTCTCAGTTCGTCGTGGTGTCGGCCTTATGGAGACGACGGGCTTCGCAAAGTTCGTGTTCACCGGCCCGGGAGCCCGAGCATGGCTCGATCGCACCCTCGCGGGCCGTATCCCCAAGGCGGGTCGGATGACGCTTACGCCCATGACGAACCACAATGGCAAGTTGATCGGTGACCTGACCGTGGCGTGTCTGCCGGCCACACCAGGCCAAGCCGAGGGGCCGCTCACCACATTCACCGCCGGGGCTACCGGAAACACGACAGCCGATGTCGAACGATTCATGATGTTCGGCTCGGGGATCGCCACGCGGTATTACCAGCGCTACTTCGAGAGCCTGCTACCACCCGATGGCTCCGTCACCTACCGGACGCTCGGCTATGAGATGTGCGGTCTGTCGATCGCAGGCCCCAAGAGCCGTGAGCTGTTGGAGCGTCTGACGGACTCTGACGTCTCTCCCGAGGGCTTCACGTTCATGGGCTTTAGGGAGATCGAGCTCGGATGGGCGAAGGTGATGTGCGGCCGGGTGACCTTCTCGGGTGACCTCGGATACGAGTTCTGGATGCCTGCGAGCTATCAGCGGTACGTCTTCGACTTGCTGATGGAGGCCGGAGCAGATCTGGGCATCGAGCTCTTCGGTTCCAAGACACTCGACTCACTTCGACTGGAAAAGAGCTTTGGCTCGTGGGCACGTGAATACCGCCCGATCTACGACCCCTTTGAAGCCAACCTGGAACGCTTTGTGGACCTATCCAAAGAGTTCATCGGCCGGGATTCGCTCGTGGCGATCAAGGAAGCAGGCCCGGCGCGCAAACTGTGCACATGGACCGTCGATGTCCCCGCCGGTCCCGGCGAAGCCGATGTCATCGGCGATGAACCGATCTGGCTCGACGGCGAGGTCGTCGGCTGGGTTACCTCAGGTGGCTACGCCCACCACAGCGACGTCTCGGTGGCCATGGGTTATGTTCCCGCCGAACATGCGACCAAGACCGGCGGCTGGCAGATCGAGATTCTCGGCGTCATGCGAGACGCCACGCTCCAAACCGAACCAATCTGGGATCCCAACGCTCAAAAAATGCGCTCGTGACTGCCCGTACCTGGTACGTTTTCAGCGTTTTTGTACCAGGTACGATTCGACGATTTGGTACCAGGTACGATCATCCTCGATTGACGATAGGCGGTTTGCGCAGTATCGATCATGGGCGTACCTGGTACGTTTCGGCGGATTTGTACCAGGTACGATTTGGCAGTTTTGTGCCAGGTACGCCCGTTCGCTCGCTAGCGTTTATGTGTCGGAGGAGCGGTTAGCGGGAGGTCCAGTGGACGGTACCTATGAACGGGGGTCGATCCTGGATCAGGTTGATGCGGTCATCTTCGATCATGACGGCACCTTGGTCGACAGCGAGCACATAACGCTGAACGTGGTAGCGGAGATCGCCGCCGAAGCGGGTGCAGAGGTTTATCCCGAGGACATAGACCGGTTCTTGGGAGCTGACCTGCACGTGGTATTCGCCGAGATCGAACAGCGATCGGGGTCACGGCTCCCGGAGAACATTTTCGATCAATTCCGCGAGCGACAAACCGCGGCCATCGAGGACGGCCTCACGGAGGTGCCTGGTGCGCACGAACTCCTCTCCGCGATCTCATTGCCCATAGCGGTCGCCTCCAACGCCCCCGTCGAAAAAATGAGACTGTGCCTTGGGGCAACGAACCTTCTTCCATTCTTCGAGGACGGTAACCTGGTGAGCGCCTACGAGGTCAACGCCTGGAAGCCGGATCCGGCCGTCTTTATTAGGGCCGCCCAGATTTTGGGAGTCGACGCCCAACGTTGCGCAGTGGTTGAGGATAGCCAGCCAGGGCTCTTGGGCGCGCTCGCAGCAGGCATGCACGTGTACGCCCTCGACCCCAATCGACGTTTCAGCGGAATCGCTGGCGTTACGCTAGTGCACTCTCTCGCGGAGCTGCATCCCTACCTCTGCCCGAGCCAGCAACACGACACTGAGCTGGGCTAGCGAAAAGTTGCTCACAGAGAAGACCCGGGCGAATGCCCGGGTCCTTGAGATTCAATCGCCGGGTTAAAGCTGGCGAAACGTCGGCGCTGAAGAACTACTCGCCAGCGCCAGGAAGCTTGTCGGTCAACTCATCAATCTTGTCCGTGGCTTCGTCGATCTTATCGGAGACACCGTCGCCGCCCGGAACCTTACTCACCATGTCCTTCGCCTGATCTGCGAGATCTTCGGCCTTCTCTTTCATCTCGTTGACCTTGTCAAACATACCCATAACGGTGCCTCCTGGAGTTGGCTGGAACGGAGCCGTCGTATCTCGCGCGGCTCGGAGCGTACTTATGACGCTTATCAGCCACTATAAGTCGCGAGCGGGCCTCTCACGGCTTCGAGACCAAGGTCTCGATGAGCGCCCACGTGCGGTCGTTCTGATCGGGGGTGCCGATCATATTTAGCGCAATCTCGTTTGCTCCAGCATTTCGATAGCTCTCAATACCAGCGCGAACATCTTCGGAACTGCCGATCAGAACCAAATCGGCGGCTTCGATCGCACCTTCCCGATCCATCACCGTGCGGTACGAGGGTAGCTGTGGATAGATAGCCAGTGCAGTGTTTGCCCGCTCTCGCGCGTGTGCGGTCTCGGTTTCGCTACTGGTGACCACCACCGAGACACCGGCGACGATCTCCCCGCCTCCTCCATCATCGAGGTGTGGTCGAATGTGGCCGGAAATCGTGTTCGGTCCCGTCATCCAGGTGATCGTCCCGGAGCTGCGCCTCCCGGCAAGGTTGAGCATCTTCGGGCCGAGTGCCGCAAGCATCACCTCGGGCGCGTCACCAGGCACAGCGATCGCCGTATTGTGGGAGACGAAGTCCCCGGAAACGTCCACCGCTTCACCAGCCAAGAGAGGTTGCAATGCGTCCAGGTACTCGACGAATCGACTGTACGGTCTGTCCCACGGAAGTCCCCATCGGCTAGTGACCACGGGCTTGTGATTGACGCCAATGCCAAGAGTAAATCGTCCCTCACTGATCTGATTGAGTGTCCGGGCCTGCTGCGCCATAGTCTGCGGCAGCATGGTTTGCATCGCCATCACCGAGGTGCCGAGTTGGATTTCGGGCACCTGGGCTGCGACCGTTGCCAACGTCAACATCGTGTCGGCGTTCATGACCTGCGGGGCCCAGTAACGGTGCAGGCCAGCATCGCGTGCCCGAGTTGCATTAGCCACGCCGTGTGAAACGACCTGAGGGGAATCAAAAAGCGAGATCAACATGAGCTATTGCTTACCACCTGGGTAACAATGCACGCATGACGAACGACGTCGGTCCACGTCGGTACCAACCCTCAGATGCCCAACGTTGGAATGCCCGGTACCAAGATGAGGTCGCGCCGAGTGTCGTGTCTCCGCCGGAGATCGTTCGCACCCTGGTGACGGATCTGACCCCGCCCACCCAGGCCCTCGACGTTGCCTGTGGCTGGGGTGATGTCGGGCTATGGCTAGCGTCTCGGGGTGCGACCGTGACCTTCATCGATATCTCCACCGAGGCACTCGCCACCGTCGAAGTTCGGGCAAATCGTGCCGGATACACCACCGAAACGATTGCCGCGGACCTGACTACAACATCGATTCCCGTCGGCCCTTGGGACATCATCACTTGTGTTCACTACCTCGACCGTGCACTCCTCCCCCAGCTCGGTCGGTGCGTTGCGCCCGAGGGTCAATTGCTGGTATCGATCGCCACCGTGACCAATAGGGAGCTCCACGAGAGGCCCTCGGCAAAGTATCTGCTAGAACGAAACGAACTGCCCGCGCTCGTCCCTGAACTGAATATCACCCACTTCAGCGAGGCTTGGCGGTCTAACGGTGCCCACGAGGCTTGGCTGGTGGCAACCCCTCGCCCCTAGTCGAACTCAGGTCGTCAAGAAGGTCTCCAACATCGCCCGAAACTTCGCTTGGGTCTCTTCGAGCTCAGCTTGAGGGTCGCTCTGTGCAACCACCCCCACACCTGCGGCAACGGTGGCCTCGGCGCCCCGAACCTGGGCGGTTCTTACCGACACGGCAAACTCTCCGTTGCCAGACGCATCAAGCCAGCCAGAAGGGCCGCCATAGCGATGCCGGTCAAACCCCTCCAGCTCATCGATTAGTGCCAACGCACCCTCCTGGGGGGCACCGCCAAGAGCTGGAGTTGGGTGCACGGCATCGACGAGATCGAGGATCGACGCCGCGGGCTCAGACAGGACTCCTTCCACCAATGTTCCAAGGTGGTGCACGTTCGCGAGGGTGATGGTCGACGGTTCGGGCTCGGCATCCACATACGAGCAGAACGGCAAGAGCTCCGTAAGTAGCCAGTCGATCGTGATTTGGTGCTCGATCCGGTCCTTCGTGGACGCGAGCAGCGATGCAATGCGCTCGGCATCGACCATCGGATCAGCCGATCTGGCTGCGGTCCCGGCCAGCGGGTGAGCGCGAACCACTCGCCCTATCCGGCTCACCAGCAGCTCTGGCGACGCGCCGACGAAGCCATCGATCGAAAAGACCATCGCCTCACCAAATCTCTCCGCTAGATCCGAAACGATGCGATCGAGCGGAAAGTCGCTCGATGCGCGCAACATCAAAGAGCGGGCCAGCACGGCCTTTCGCAGATCGCTGGCCGCGATGCGATCTCGGGCAACCGCAACAACCTCGTCGCGCCATGAGTCCGCAGTTCGTTCCAGCTGCAACGAGATTTCGCGGGGCGACGCCACTTCTGGAGTATCGAGCAAGACACGGACCTGCTCGGCTACCGATGACAGCGATGTCCCCAGAGGAGCGGTCACAAAGCGCTCGCCATGCGACTCTCCGATCACCACCTCGGGGATGAGCATCAGTCCCACCCGACTCCGATCGAAGGGTATGGTTACGAATCCGACCGGACCAAAACCAGGACGTTCGTCGTGGTTCTGAGGCGATCCCAAGCTTCGCAGCCGATTCTCGGCGCCGCGAAGGGAAGAAGCGCCAAGTTGTACTTGCAGCCTCGCCATAGACCCCAAGCCCACCAGCGTCATATCTCGGGACCGCCATACAAGTCCCGACGCCGCCCCCGCAGCAACGAGGTCGACATCGGCCAGTAGGCCATCCTCGAGAAGAACTGTCATTGTGCTCACGTTCTGAGCGTACGGGGAGGCACACTAATAACGTGAAGCACAGTAGCGAACTGATCGTACGAACTGATCCGGTGCTAGTAGCCGAGGTGCTTGCAGACTTGGGCACCTACCCTTCTTGGAACGAACTAGTGACGGGTGCCGAACCCGCCGAGCCCGACTCCTCGGATCCTGGCCCGGCTTGGATCACGACCCTTCGCGCCCAAGTGGGCCCATTCGCCCGGTCGAAGCAGCTGCGCTTTGTTCGCGATCGACTCGAGGACAACGAGGACCACTCGTCGGTGAGATTCGTTAGACGGGAGCTCGATGGCCGTGACCATGCCGCATGGATTATGGAGGCGGAAGTGGAGCCGGTCGCCAGCATCTCGTCGGTCACCCTCTCGCTCGCGTACGAGGGTGTCTTGTGGGTTCCCGCCCTCGGTGCCGTGCTGCACTCAGCGATCGAGCGCTCGACCGAACGCCTTCCCAAGTACGTGGCCGAACGATGACACCCGACTTTGATCGGGCTACCGCACTGACGACGAGCGATTCTCGCGACGCAGGAGAGATTTCCTGGCACGGCCATATGACGGCGGACTTCTCGATCGGCCCGGTACCAAACGGGGGCTACACCTCGGCGCTTCAGCTCCGGGCGCTGCTGGCCCACACCGGGCGATCGTCCGCCTCGGCGCTCACGACACACTACTACCGCCCGACGGTGGGCGACTCCCCATGTATGGTCCGCACGGAGATCTTGCGAACGGGTCGCTCGACCACCTATGCCGATGCCACTTTGTCCCAAGAGGGTAAGGTACGGGCTCGGACCGCCGCTGTCCTTGGGGACTATCCCTCCGATGAGGTATTGCTCGCCTTGGATCCACCGCAGATCCCCGAGCCGGGCGACTGCCCCGAGAGAGACGCCAAGAGTCAGGGGATGAACATGACATTGATGGACTCGCTTGAGATTCGGGTCTCTCCAGAGTCGCTTGAGCCCAAGTCCGGGGAGGAGGCCATCATCGATGCCTGGGTCCGTTTTCGCGATGGTCGTTCGAATGACGCCATAGCGATGGCGCTCTTTGTCGACTCGTTTCCACCCGCCGTGCTCGCGGCCGCTGAAGACGTTGGGTGGGTTCCCACGGTTGAGATGACCACCCACATACGTGCGGTTGCCCAAGACGGCTGGATTCAAGGCAGAGTTTCGACCGCTAACATCCGCGGCGGAACGCTACTTGAGAACGTTCAACTGTGGGATACGACGGGAACGTTGGTTGCCGAGGCCAGGCAGCTGGCCCTTCTGCGGCCCCCGTCGTGACCTCCCCAGCGGGATTTTCTGAGGATGGTGCACGCTGGGCGTGCTTCAAACTCAGAAAAAGTCTGGTTAGAGCAGCTCGACGGCGGCCCAACACAGCCACACGAGCAAGATCGCCACACCGATCCCAAATTGTGCCAGGGTGCTAATGCCAAAGCCCTTTGCCACCGCGATGGTTGACTCACGAGTCGCTGCCCAATCTCCCTTGTCTATGTATTCCACGATGGCGATGCCCGCAATAGCGCCTACGAAGATCCCCACGACCGGAATTGCGAAGAACCCGACGACGGCGCCGATCGCCGCCGCTAGCTGCGCCTTGCCCGAAACGCCTGCCTCAGCCGCAGCTCGCTTCGGCAGGGAGATACCCAACACAATGGCCAACGCGGTGAGCGCCGTCACCAAAGTGATCACACCGATGCCAAGGGCATCGAACCCGAATGAAAATCCGTAGGCGACCACACCAGCCCACATCAGGGCAATTCCCGGGAGCACGGGGAAGAGAGTGCCCGCGAGCCCAACGAGTAACATCACCAAAACGATGAGGGTGACCACTACATCCGACATGTCGAACCCCTCGCGATCTCCGAAGACACGGCTCTCGAACACTACCTGAGGCACCACTCGTCCACGCCACCGGCGAGAACTCAGGCCGATTGGGCGTACTTCTTGGTGCCCATACACACCCCCGGCTTCGGCTGGTGGCACACTGGCCTCGGAGCGTCATTTCATGGCTGGAGTCGGCCCCCTCCTCGGCTCTAGCCATGGTGGCGTGACCGGCACCTCATCACACCGGGTCGTCCGAGGGTGCCTGTTTCTTATGGCGACCAGGCCAAAACAGGCCAGCAAAGATCAGCACGACACCACTGATCACCCCGAGCAACGGCCAGTTGGGGCCCTCCTCAGCGAGAAGCGGCACCAACTCGTTGTCGCTATCAGGATCGAAGAAGAACTGGTACGAGTCCGTTTGAGTGTCGCCGTCAGAAGCCAACTCGGTGTGGGTCACCACGTATGCGCCGGGCTCTGTCAGCGCCGCAAACTCCGTAACTGCAACTCGGTCGCCGCGCTCAAGAATGGTCGGGGCGACCTCGACCTCGTCACCGCCGGGATCGGTCAAGGTGATCGTACTCGTGACGACGGAGGCGAAAAACGAGATTTGGATGCGGTCTACTTCCCCACCGTACACCACGCCTCGGTCGGGAGATCGCTCGAAGACCTCCGTGTGCGCCGTCACAGGCTCGGCCAACGTCAACACCAAGCTCACGCACGCAACGATAAAGAACAGCCAAAGACGCACCAGCTCAAGCCTACCGGCTCGATGCACCGACTACCGAGTAAAAACCCCGTACCGAACGTCAATGCCCCGATACTCATCATGCCCGGGCAAGTATGGACGTTCGCCAGTGACCGTCACGATGGTCCACGTGCCATCGCGGGCCAACGCATCGAAGACAAGCTGGGTTTGACGGGATTCGAACAGGTCGGTTCGTTGACTCAGGACGATACTTCCACCGGGTTCAACCAAGCGGGCGAACTCCCGGCAAACGGCTTCCACGTCGGGCAGATACGTCATGACCCCGATGCAGATCAGTCCGCTGAAGCTTCCATCGACCATGTCGGTGGGCAACTCGGTAAAGTCCATCTCGGCGAGAGCCCGATAAGCCCCCGTTGTTGCTGCGATGTCGAGCAGCGCAGGGGAAACGTCCACGCCAACAACATCGTGGTATCCCCGGTCCCGCAAGGCTGCGCCAACCTTGCCGCTCCCGCATCCGACATCGAGAATCTGACTGGACGGGCCGACCTGTGCGGTTAGGAGTTCTGCCGCAACTTCTGGCGCGTCATAGCCCCAGGCGGCCGTGTCCGCGTCGTAGGTTGGAGACCACTCGTCATAAATCTGTTTAATCGCGGAGGAATCGCTCGCGAATTGTTCGGCGAGTCCCTTCTCACGCGCCACTAGTAACCGCCGCCCCCGCCCGCATCGTCGACCTCGGACCGTGACGCGACCGCCAACGCGTCGACGAGATTGGTTCGCATCGCGGTGAGATCCGTCGTCGCAACGACCATTCGATAACCACGGTCCAGTCGATCCCTGACGATCTGCGGTGAGGCATGAATGCCCGGGACCACGCCGTGAGCGTTGCAACGGTCAACGATGTGATCGAGGGTTTCATTGAAGGCCGGATCGGTCGTCCCCCGCCCCAGGCCCATAGACACCCCGAGGTCCATCGGTCCAACGTAAACAGCATCGATATTGTCGGTTCCCAAGATCGCGTCGATATTCTCCACCGCCTCTACCGTCTCGATCATAGGAATTATCTGCACGTGGTCATTGGCGAGCTCGGCATAGTCGGGCCCTTCGAGCGGCTGCGCCCGTATCGGACCCGAGCTGCGCGATCCACGGGGAGCGTACATACCCCGACGAACCGCCTGTTCGGCCTCCTCGGCGGAATTGACCATAGGCACGATCACCGCCATCGCTCCCGCATCGAGCACCTTGCCGATGATCCCCGGCTCGTTCCAGGGAACCCGCACGGTGGCCGTCGAACCGCCGAGGCTCAGCGCCTGCAACATCGGCACCATCGTGCTGTAGTCGATAAGCCCATGTTGCATATCGACGCAGACGAAGTCGTATCCAACCTTCGCCGCGACCTCAGCGGTAACCGAGGAGGGAATGCTCAGCCATGTTCCGATGGCGGGTGTTCCGGCGGCGAAGGCGTCACGAAGTGGATTGGGGCGCATGCGGCGAACGCTACCCGTACAGCCAGCGCTCGCCAAACAGCAAAGAAATTCGTTGCTTCGGAGCGAGACTGTGACGCAAACTATCTCCTCAAAGCGAAAATCGTTGAACCTGCGTTCAACCCTGCGAGATGGAGAGCCTCGTGTCTTCAACTTCCCACACCTCCCAGGCGTCGGTCGCCGCCTATTCACTATCGATTGGCAGCACCTCGAATCGACTGACCTTTACCAACGGATCGAAGGCACACACCCTGCATCCGATCTGGCTTCGGGAGCGAACGACAGAGTCAGGGACGATCGATGCGGGCAACATGCAACGCTTGTACGACCCGGCACAACTCGACGCCAATCTCTTCGTCGCAAGCTTGGACCCGTCGAGCGACAATACGACGATCACGTGGTCGGACGGCCACGTTCAAACCGTCGACCACATGGCCCTGGCACAAGAGCTCGGCTGGGAAATCGACCCGGTCGAGCTCCCCGCGGCAACGCCATGGTCCACTCAACCAGATCCCTTCCCCAGAGTCGAGTGGCCAGCCGACGGCGACGACGCAGGGCTGCTTCGTGCCCTCGATGCGTTCTGGACCTATGGGTTTGTGGTCTTTACGGGCACCTCGACCGAGGCGGGTACCCTCGAGCAAATCGCCCGCCGGTTCGGAAACATACGGGAGACCAATTTCGGGTTGCTGTTCGATGTTTTCTCCAAGCCGAATCCCGTGGACTTGGCATACACGCCGATCGAACTACTGGCCCACACCGACAACCCGTATCGCCGTCCCGTTCCGAGTATTCAGTTCCTGCATTGCCTGGTAAACGACGCCGTGGGCGGCGAGTCGACCCTCGTTGACGGGTTCGCTGCTTCTCAGGACTACGCAGCCGTGGATCCAGAGGGTCACCGAGCGCTCACCGAAACCATGGTCACCTATCGCTATCACTATGCGGACGAACGCCTCGTAAATCGGTCACCGATCATCGAAACCGACGCCGATGGTTCATTCGCCGGCATCCGAAACTCCGACCGCCTCGATTATGTGGATGCGGTCGATGCTGACACCCTCGACGTGTTCTTTCGAGCCCGTTCCGGACTCCGTGAGCTTCTCAACGACCCGTCGCGTAGGGCCACGTTCCTGCTCTCCCCTGGTGACGTGATGATGATGAACAACAGGCGACTGCTGCACGGACGAAACAGCTACGAGCTCGAGTCCGGGAGCCGGCATCTCCAGGGTTGCTACATCGAGCTCGATGGCCCCGACCTGCTGCGCCGCAAGCTCGCGCTATAGACGGCCCCTCCGCTCCAGGAGCATTGTTTCCAAAATGTTGCCGGCGCATAAACAGCGATGACATGGCGTGGCGCTAGGCGGTCGCCGACTCCATCATGATCTGGCCAAGGGCGCCACGGTGCCCGGGTCCTAAGACGTGAAGCCGATCGGACGGAGAGAAACCAATGGATAGCGGAAACACTGCATGGATGTTGCTAAGCACGGCCCTGGTGGTCTTCATGGTGCCAGGCTTAGCCCTGTTCTATGGGGGCATGGTCCGATCGAAGAACGTCGGCAACATGTTGATGATGAACATGGCGAGCATCGCCATTGTCCCGATTCTGTGGGTGCTATTCACCTACTCGCTCGGAAATGAAGGCAGCGGCGCGCTGCTCGGTGGTTTCGACGCTGTGGGACTAAGCGGGATCGAGGGCGTCAACGACAACGGCGTCCCCAACCTGGTGATGGTGGCCTTCTTCATGACGTTCGCCGCCATCACACCGGCCCTGATCTCGGGGGCGGTCGCAGATCGAATGCGGTTCTCGTCGTGGGTCGTGTTTCTAACGATGTGGTCGGTAATCGTCTACACCCCGGTCACCTATTGGGTGTACACGGGTTGGCACCATGTCGATCTGGAGCCCGCAGCACTCGACTTCGCTGGCGGGACCGCGATTCACATCAATGCGGGAATCGCCGCTCTCGTCATAGCTCTGGTCCTCGGCAAGCGCCGAGGACTGGGCGAGGAAGACATGTCACCTCACAATCTCACCCTCTTGCTCATCGGAACCGGAATTCTTTGGTTCGGCTGGTTCGGCTTCAACGCCGGTAGCGCAGGTGCTGCCGACCAATCAGCAGCGCAAGCATTGATCAATACCTTCGTCGCAGGATCTGCTGGCATGGTCGGCTGGGTCGGTATCGAGTGGGTCAAAGAGGGTAAGGCGACCGTGCTCGGGACCGCCTCCGGGCTGGTTTCTGGCCTAGTAGCGATAACGCCCGCAGCGGGATACGTCGGCACGCTGTCCTCCATCATCTTCGGTCTCGTCTCTGGGGCACTGTGCTTCTTCGCCATCCGGCTCAAAGACCGCCTCGGATACGACGACTCACTCGATGTCGTCGGGATCCACGGCATTGGTGGCATCGTCGGAGGGCTTTTGCTCGGTCTTTTCGCCCAGGAAGCGGTAGGTGGTCAGGATGGCTTGTTCTTCGGCGAGCCGCAGTTCCTCGTGAGTCAGGTCGTCGCGATGACATCGGTCATCGCGTTCTCGGCGGTAGGCACCTACGCGATCGCCAAGCTCTTGGACGCCACGATGGGGCTTCGAGTTAGTGAACACGAGGAGTTTGCTGGGCTCGATGTAAGCATTCACGGTGAGGCGATCTATGCATCCGATCACGGATCGGCTATCACCCTCACGGAAGCTGAACCGCTAGCACAGCGGTGAGGTAAGTACGAGCGGCAGTTATGCCGTGGCGTTGGCCATAGCCAAGCGATTCTGAACCGCTCGACCTTGGGCATAGAAGCCTTCGCCTGACATCGACGTGTCCAAGGACAAGAGCAGTCGCAGGTCGCCGTCGGTATCGACTCCGGTGTGCACCACATCGAAGCCCGTGGCCTCGGCGCTGGCATAGACACCCTTGATGATGGAGATCGCTTGGGTTCGTTTACCACCGATAATCAGATCGTTGTGGAGTTTCACCCCGTCGAACGCGAAAGCGTGGAGCGTTCGCAGCGAGGCGAAGGACAGGCCGAAGTCGTCGAGAACGATGGAAGCGCCGGCGTCGCGCAGCGTCTGTAGGTGATCCACGACGGCGAGGCCGCCAGTGCTCACCGCCGACTCCGAGACTTCAACGATGATCTTGTTGAGCGATGCTCCCAGCCGATCCGCAATCCACTCGATCGCCGCTGGGTCTCGCAAGGTCGATCCCGAGAGGTTCAGACCGGTTTGCATGGACGGATCGCCCGACACTCGTTCGCCGATCGCGTATTCGAGAACCGCCCGTTCGACATCGGAGACCCGCCCGATCAGCTCTGCAAGATCCATGAACTCGTTGCTATCGATCTCACCGCGTATTGGGTGGTTCCACAGGACGTGAGCTTCGGCGCCCACGATGGAACCACTCGGGAGGTGAACGATCGGATCAAGTCCCGTCATCAGTTGAGTCTCCGCGATTGCGTCAATGAACTCGACCGCTAGTAACCGCCGATCTTCGGTACGAAAGCGAATTGCACCGTCGTACACGGCCAACTCGGAACTACCCCTCGACTTCGCCACCTGTAGGGCGGTACCACCATTGGACAACAAGGCCTCTGCCTTCTCTCCTCTTGACCGGGATGCGATACCGGCGCTTGCCGATACCCGAAGCTCGTTTGCCTCAACGGTGATAGGCATTGCGAGAGCGCTCTGCAGACGGCGGGTGAGCCTGGTAGCCATCTC
>JAODFW020000017.1:0-20902 GCA_027575235.2 Palythoa mutuki | reverse complement strand
CAACAGTTTTATAAACAAACCAAAATATACCAGTTGCTACTATTGTGGCAGAAATTGATATTGAAATTACTTGATATTCTTTTGTTTTTGCTGAGAGAGAATTTGGGTTGGGTCCTAGAAAAATATATTTTTTACCCTGGAAAACTCCAGAAATTTTGTTATCGTTTGTCAGAGAGAACCATGTTGCACTATTATTTTTTAAAATTTTTAATTTAATAACTACTTGAGATAATAGACTGAAGATTATGAAGCTACAATGGTTTTCATAGACCTTGCAAACATACTGTAAATGTCAGTGCCCTCCACATTGAGTTATATAATAAAATCAAGTTGATAGGAAGGTAATAGTAAAATGTCAAACAGTAGGGAGTATGACTGTTTGAAAACCAACATGAAGGGTTTTGTGGGAAATGTAATGTGCAGGGATTTCCTGATTTCATCAAATCCTTTAGTTCTTCAGTTTTAATGTATGTACATTATGTTAATTAATTGAACATCATAAATCACATTGTACTTCCTGGCTGTCTTACAGGACAAAGTATTGGCATAGCTTCAGGAAGTGAATCCCAACAGTTGTCAATAAATCGTAACATCACTGCTGATGAAGGGGAACAGGTAAGGCCTGTGTGTACCTGTGGAAATGTCTGTATTAGTTATGTATGTTGTTAATCACATCACTTAAGTACTGGGTTGCCTATGACAAACTAGTCTCAAGTTGCCTTCTGTGTTTTCTTTTTTTCTGTGAGAAGATGCAATTCTTGCACAAGACTACAGATATGGTCCAAAGGCCCATCTATGGATTTTGTGTGTTTAGAGATGTTTTAGGTTATTCCTGCGTATCTAAGAAAATATTTTTGTTTTATTGTTGTTATTTTTAAAATTGTATATTGTGTAGAGTATGCCCTCCAAGGCACTTTTTTGGGCGGGTGGGGTATATTCTACACGTGATCAGGTAAGCTATAATGAAGTTAAAATTTCAAATAAAAGAGTAAAACATTGAATAAACAAGAGGCCACAGAGTGACCTTACTCGTGTGATATCATTTTCTCTTTTTCAAACAAACACCCCACCCCATAGATAACAAGTCTCCAACTTTTGGCATTTGTCTCCCATTGAGTAAGCAACATCTCCAGCCTAACTAAAATTTCTCTACTTAAAACAAAATAAAACAAGTTGTCGTTGGCTCAGAAATTTCGAAGGTTTCCAAAAATAATACAATTTTGCTTCAATTTTACAAAAGTCAGATCAGAAACTTCGTTTTGTAATTAGGTTCAGAGCCATTTGTATGTAAAATATTCAATTCTATCGGTAATTTCGATTTTGCTACATAAGTGTCTACTGCGCATGCGCATTTGTGTTTGATTTATTTGTGATATATTTTTTACTGATTAATGATAATAATAACATTAATAATGTTTCTTTGATCTTGAAGCTTTTCTTCAGAGTACCTATATATTTTTAAAGAAAAACAAAGTAGAGCAAGAAATAAAAATAGATTTTTACGAAGATCAAAATCAAATCCCACATGCGTAACCCACACATCCTGGCTTGATGTATATACACTGGAGCACATGTATTAAAAGTAAGAGAAAAGTGCACTTTTACTTGCTTAACTCTGCCATCTTGGATTTCAGCTCACGCGTTGAAAACATCGGTACTGTGCATGCGTGCGTGCTAATCGCAACACAAAAAATAAAAAGAAACACATCCCAATCCTTAACTCATTGCCTTCCGGCACGAGTAAATATCGAGAAACAATCTTATTCATTCAAATAACCATGATAAACATACAACGAAAGATATAAAAACATACGGTCATCAGAAAAACATTTTTTTGATGAAGATTGTTTCACAATATCTTATTCAATGTTTTAACTCTTTTATTTGAAATTTAACTTTGTTATAGTTTACTTTGTTTGTTAATTGAGTTTATTGAAGGTTTTGACACCTGATCATGTGTAGAATATGCCCACCTCCCAAAAAATTGCCTTGGGGCATATTCTACACAATATCCTTAGAATTAAATGGAAGTTTCAGGCTAAATTTTTCTGTGACTTGCACCTGCAAATATGCTATATCTCAACAGATGAATGAGAATTCAGGCATTCACCCACTTTTTTTATGACATTTGCTTACTTACATAAACATGTTTTTGTATATTTCTTCCTTAATTTTTAGTTGCAAATTTATTTTTGGGACTTTATCTTGCATGCAAAATATAGAGGTCAACTCATAGCTAGTTATACACATGCACATACTAGCACTGTACTAGGACATTTTTGGTTACAAAATGAAAGGACTGGTGGAGATATATATGGCACTATTTTCAAGAGAAGATCAAAGCTACGTGGCAGGCAACCCAGTGCAGGCTTCTAATGCCTCTTGTTTTAATTTAATTTAAGTAATTCAAGAAAACAGCATCACTCTTGTTATCCACAACTTAAGGAGACATGGGACAAAACAAGGGTGTTTGACTAAAAAACAGTCATGTAACTCGCAAATTATTTGGCGGATTTTAATGAAGTATGCATTTTCTGAAAGGAGAAAGAATGAAGTTTTCGAAATTGTTATTAGTTCCCGCTATTTTTTTACAATTCAGGCACGAGCGAATTTTTTCACAACAACTCTAATTTATATTCGAGTTAATTTTCCGAAGTGTTAAGCGTCACACATTTGTCGGCAACAAGACCATGAATCACTAGCAAACTCACACCTTCAGACTTGTTTAATTAGCATAAACATGACCAGGATTTGGAGTCAAAAAAGTTGGGCTCTGTGCTAATTACAAAGAGTGATGAATTTGAATCTGAAATCACTGAAAAAAATGCAAAGATGAGTTCAGCCCACCTATATACCCATAGGAAAAACCAAATCAAAGTCCTGTACCAATAAAATTAATAGTTGTTCCAATAATTGTGGTTTTAAGCTAGATAGTGTACAACAATTGGTGATTATTGACTTATTTATTGCTATTATATACAAATTAAAAAAAAATTTTCACTAGATATTCATTTAGTAACCACACAGGTTAACTTGCCCACACCATTTTTTACTCGCCTTGTTTTTTATTCATTTGATTTATCCATCTGACACAAATTCTTTTTTTTTATCTCTACAACAATGTGAAGGGCCAAATATTTTTTATGCATTTAGCACAACTGGAAATTGTTGATGAAACCAAGCATTGTTTTTGTATTTATTACTTACAAATTTCACTTAGCTACACAGGGGGATTGAGTGATAACAAAACAAACATCAGAAACGCCAGTATGAAAAATTATGATGACAAATAGATTGCAATTTATGCCATGCACAGCAAACCATTCCAAAAGTTAACCCATGTCTGCAATCAGCAGCTTTGCAGTCTGAGTGGGTCCCATCAAACTTGCAGTTTCAAACAGAACCAAATACAAATTAGTGGTGAAACAACATGATTTGGGAAGTGATCACAAACAAGTTGTGAAACTCCGTGGCGGTGGAGAAAAATTATTAAACCCCTGGACTTTTCTGTGTACAAATAAAAACACTGAAAGCATGGTTCAAAATTAGTGGTAGTCCACGCACTAGTAAAAAGTATGGCAGATTAGTAAACTTGTCAGTAAACTCCTCTTACATGGCAAAAGGTAGAGTTATGTTTATAGGCTACTGCAGTTCAAAAGCCTTGAGGGGTACAGTATACAGATGGAAATCAGTATAGAGCTGGTTGATAATGAAAAAAACTGACGAAGAGAATGAAGAATTTCTTCAAGTTATGTAGTAGATCTGAGTTCATGCAGGTTTCAGTAAGTGTACCGAAACTGTAAGCTACAATTTTTTTATGTAGCACTGGACAATATTTTGTTGTTTATATTGTAACTGTTGTTGTTGTTTCAATTCTATTACTATTAACACATAACCCCAATTTGTAACTTTGTTCGTTTTGCAGACTGGACAGCAGTATGTGCCCGAAATTAAGATAGGGAAATGTTATTCAATAGAACCTCAACAGTCCCGTTTTCAAGGAGGATTGCTGAATCAGAAACCTGTAGATATTCAAGATAACAGCAATAGGGCAGTTACTAGAAATAATATAACGGTGATGGAGGACAACTATTTCAATGATGTTTCAAATGAAAGAATAGTGAATGAAAGTCGTCACAATGAAGGGCATCATGTTTCCCTCACACATCGTGATTCTCAGATGCGACAAATCAGCAAACAGCCACAGAGTAGTAGTTTTGTAACCAGTAATGTAACACAGCCAAACGCAAAGGAAAACAGCTTATTTAGTGATCGCATTCCAGTCAGATTGCATAAACAGCAAGGCAGTGCTTCACTTGGTATGCGGAGTAGTGAACCTGTCAATTATACACAGAAGCAATCTGTGCCACAAACATCTACTTTGAGAAAGGACCAGTTGAGCCAAGGAGTAGATTTGTCGGTTGATAAACAAGCAAGGTTTGAACGTAGTGGTGATGATGAAAGAGTCCAAAGTAGCAAATTTTCTAATGTAGTTGTAAAACAAGAGAATGTTGAAGGTGATTTGGAAGAACGGCAAGGAGCTTGTAGTTTTGAAACTCAAACCTCTCTCCCTTGTAATGAATCAGTTCAGATTGGAACTGAGGAGAATGATGATGAGCCTGATACAGTAGATTGTGGACCAATCGAAGTTGTCCATTTGCCGCAGGAGATTGCTACAGGTGCTTCATACTTTGATCCAAGCACATCAAGTATCACATCCGGTAGAGCTGAGATTAACAATTTTATAACTAGTTCACAGCAAGATGAAGGAATTGGCAGTCAGGGTGAAAGCTTGCCAACTGAATCTTCTCATGCAGTTGAACACAACAATCTGTTGAATCAAACTCCTGATAGCATTTCTAGACACATACAATATTCACATACTGTCATCTCCAGTGAACAAGAGAACAGCAGAACTCGCACCACAGATTGTGGTCAAAACAATATTCACAACAAAAATTCATATGCTGAAGCAGACCGGTGGAAGTCTCATATTTTATCAACTCCCATGACCTCAAGACACAAAATTGGAAAATCTGTTAGTTCTACTTGTACATCAACTTATTCTCAGCAGATGCAACAACATTCACCAGAATCTGGTCAAGTTAGTTTTCACAACAAGCGAAGACGAACGGACGCAGAGAGTTCTACTGTCACAACCAACATTATCAGACATCCTTCTGTACCAAGTGCTACTGAACTTAGTTCAGTTCCCTCATGGATATCTTTGCAACCTTCTGATAGAGCACCAAATGTTGGGATTGAAGCACAGAGATTGGGATCTAACCTTGGAGATCAAAATAGTTTAAACAGCTCCATATCAAATATTACAAGGCCACCTGGCCATTATCAACGGACATCATTGCTAAACTCCAATGTAAAACAAAGCTCTTCATCCACTACTGGAATATTACCCAAGTTAAAGGTGCAAATTTTGTTTTATTATTATCACTCGTTTGTGAACCATAATAAAAGTCTTTCTACTTGTTATCCTTTTCTTTCCAGGGTTTTTCAAAGTCAACCTTGCTGAAGTTCAAAGAATTAATTTTTCGAATGTGTTTTTCGAGATAACCTAAATGGTTACTTTTATGAACTTTAAAGAACTGCTTTGGAATTATGAAGATCGTATCAAAACGTCACTGGATATAAATGGGGTACAAATCTTTCACAATGATAATACTTATAATACATATGTACTGCTCATTCAGGGTTTCAGATAAGGGCCGGTAAATGGTGAATTTTGCCGGTGCACTCTTGACTTTTGAGGAATATTCGCCACAGCTTCACAGGCTTTCGCCAGGGCAATTGAGGAGGGCTTGTGTGTTCCGAGTAAAAATTAGCTAAGGCTTTCTATAATGACAACTTTTTTAGCCTCAGCTTAAATTTTTTAGCCATACCCTTAAAAAGTTAACTGAAACCCTGCTCATTTGAATTCTATGTGTAGGTTTTCTGATAAATTTTGCCACAAACATCTCAGTATGTGTATGTTGCAGGATGAATTGAATTTCAGGTAAAGGTAATTTCAAATGAGATCAATTTAATTCTTTTCAGGTCAAAATGATTCATGCTAGCAACTTCCATTTTTCTCCTTTCCCTTCTCATTCCTTTTTACCTGACTTCCCTGATCTGACACACCCCTAACCCTGACCATAATCCAGGCCATAGGATTTCAATAATAATGATTGTTACAGGTAACATGTTGTACCGTACTGGAGAAAACATGGAACCAAAATTCTGTTTCCCTCAAAAAAAAAATCGTGTGGAAGAAGCACACCTGGAATGTTAAGACTGCTCCGTAAAGTATTTAGGAGTTTCTGTTTCTGTTTTTCAGGGTCAGGGAAGCCAGGATCGTTCTGACAGTGCAGCAGCAAAGAAAACTGGTAAGTCCCTTTAGTTTTTGGAAAAACAGGGAAGAGATCAGTTACTAGTAAAGTAAGGCCTGATCATCATAGATTTAAATTTTGCTACTGCAATTTTTCTTAGGAACAAATGTATCATTAATTGTGAAGTCATGTACAGTAATGGAAACCATGGCCAGGCCTTCTTTACCATATAGGGAAGCTTATATAACCTTTCAGCCCCAATCAGTTTATCAGAATCTAACTTTTCCACATAAATTATGATGATGTGCAAAATGATACATCTGGTAATGAGAATTAAATACATGATCAGGTAAAATATGCCTTAGAGAATTAAAAATCAAAACTTTCAAAGTTTCTTTATAAAAAGTACCGGACTTATTGGAAGAATTTCTATGGTACATTGCACTGGGGCTTTAGGGATAAGGGCAACTACCAGGCAAATGTTATTGATAGTTCCGATAAATGGCAGTACATTTAACAGGGTGTGAAATTAACGTTGATTAGCCAGCCACTTTGGTTCTGAGCTGGTAAAAATGTGTCAAGAATACATTAAGGGCCAGTTAAAATCCCAGACAAATGTTACCACTTCATGTGGTTTAACCAATTTTTTTCACTGGAGTGCTGAAAAAGTTCTCAATTTTGCACCCTGTTTAAGAGAAAATCCATCAGTACTGTGAGTAATAAGTGGACAAAAATGCTGTACCAAGATTATTGTTGCTTCAGATTTCATACTCTTTTGTTTGTAGTAATACCAGATGTGTAAAATTTTATGAATTTTGAGTTTCCCATTTCCCATTATAAATTACTTCCAAAATATAGGATCTACAACAAAATTTTGTTTTTCTTTTTATGTCTGTAAACTTTGGCCTTTTTTCCTCTGACTCCCAAGGGAAACTGATTGTGGTGTTATTCCAGGAAATGGGTTAGGATTCATTATTATGTGTAAAGAAATGTGATACATGTTTACTCTGGTGCAAAATTTTTGTCCACTTAGAACTGAAATAACTCAATATCTGTTAATGGATTCTTTCTTAAGTTGTAAAAGTTGAAAATTTAAGTCTGTTAAGGTAAGTTAGTTTTAAATATGAAGTCTTGGTTGAACAGAACCACATGTTGATACAAATTTATACACATGCTGTGGCGGATTTAGGGGTAGATCGCTTAGTTGCAAAACTGTTTAGACTCAAATTAATATAAAATTGTGACAACCGAACGGCAGTTAAATGCAGGTGATAAGACTTACATGTGCATGAAAAAAACACAAAAATGAACTAAACTTTTTTAAGGGGATATGTTATTTTTTAAATTTTATTGTGCTGAAACCAAACTACCATCAACAAACATCTGGATGCAACCCAAACATGTAATGGGAAGGTGTCTGCTTGGTGGTGCTGTGCAGCTCATTTGGTAGTACGAGCAGATATAGATCTCTCACTTTATGCTTCCAGTGATTTTATGCTTCCAGTGAATCCTATCAGTTTTGTCCATAATTTGGTGTTGATTTGAGGTCTGTTTGACCAAGGCTTTGTTCTAAACTCTTTTAATGTGTATTTGGTTCAATAATTCAGCACATCAAGCACAGCCTGTCTTTAGTTTTAGACTTGTGTTCCTACTAATTGGCAAATACAAAGTTATTGTTTTATCAAAAAAACCTCATTCTGGTGAAGAAATTGCAGCCACAGTTCTTCGAGTTTAGACTTCTCTTATAACTGTCCTATGTTCTACTGTATTCTTAGGATAAGTTTTATCCTTTTATCTGTTTTTCCTGTTGAGATAAACTACTCTAAATCCTACAGTCAGCACAACCAAAGAAATCAGCAACTGCTTCTTAGCATAGTGCCAGTATTGACTTAGTAATACCTCAACTGGTACAGCAGATAAGCATAGAAAAACCCTCAAGGACAAGTTTTTAGAATAAACGTTGCATGGATGCAATTAAACCCAAGATGTTTTAAGTGTTTATTTGTTTATTTATTTATGTTAGCCCTTCATCAGAACAAAAGATTTGAACTCAGGGTGACCCACGTCAACTTTGAATTGATATGCTACTCACATAGGGCAGGTAGCTTAATTGACTGTAAGCAAGTGCCTTCATGGCGTTAGTTATGTTGTTGTTGCATAGAAATATTTTTTGGTTTTGTTCAGTAGAAAAACAAATAGACCACCGACTGTTTTTAGAAAAGTAGTAAGGTAGTGTTGTGGTTAGCCCTTTAAGAATAAGCTAAACCATTGGTGTGATAGATTGTAAGAAAACAAAAACTTATAGATTGTGCAAAAGTCAAACGTTATTGCCATTGGTTTTATAAGTAAAGTAGAACAAAAAAAAGCTACCATAAATGACCAAACTGTAAACGGAACGAGTCGAGATATTCCATTCACTTTTTGACTTAGTTTCAAGCAGTGTCACACACTTGTTTATGTAAGACATAACAGACCTGTAAAACTATCAGACAAAATGCAAACTATTAGATTGGAAGCCATCAATAGAAATAAATGTCTCTCAGTTGAACAACTTTTATTTCAAAGATGCTCTTTTTCAGACAGTTCTAAGTAAAAACTATATTTAAATTTGTGAATAAACAAGCGCTAAGAAAAGTTAGCCTCAAAGCGTTAAGAACTGATACGATTGTATCTCGGTTTGCATCAGTGAGTTTAATCAAGTAATGTAGGACCCAGTAATTGGCTTGTGAACATGCTCTAAATAGTGGCACCCTTTTCTGACAGTGCGAACTCAGTGTCCTCGATGCAAGTTGTGGATGGTGAGCCTCGCAAACCACACCTGTCACCAAATGAACAAGTGCCCTACCTGTGGTCGAGTGTTTTCACAGCGCAGAGATGTCAAACGGCACATGTTGACACATACAGGAGAAAAACCTTACAAATGCACTTATAAAGGGTGTAAAAAGACTTTTGGAAGAAAAGATAGTTTGAATAGACACGTGCGCATTTTTCACAAACAGTTAATTGATTGAGTCCTGATTATTGCTGTTCATTATTTCTGAAATAGCAACTGGCAGTTCAGACATATTTTAGTTTATACACATTTTAGTTAAAAGAAGGAAAATTTGTGGTCTGACTAAATCACAGACGGCACTAACATTATCTAGAAGATTAACAATAACTTGATTGCAATAGCAATAACAACAACATTCAGGTAACACAAACTGTAACCCAAATAATGACAGTGTTGAAGTTACTAAAAACGACAATGGTGATAAACTAATGATAATGTCTTAAACATCCACTGAAATCAAGGAATGTATATAAGGTTACATAAAAAGATAAAACTCTTCTTCACTACGATCGAACAAGAATTTTGGTCATTGTGCCTGATCTGACCCCACATAGGATTTGTGAGAGGAAATTTTTTTATGGACAACAACGAAGAAGGTAAAGCAAACCCATTTAATGACTGGACTTACCCCAGGTAGCCCAGTAACCTTTTACAGTTACTAAGACAGTTTGCCTTCTAAATAGTGACACCCTGTACATCTTCTTCAGTGAGCAAATAACTAAAGTACGAACAAAATACTTAGAACATACTACTGAGTACAAGGTATACAAGGGATGGAGTCATAAGGTCCCAAGTCAATGCGTGGCATGTCGGTAAATTATGACGAGATTTGATAAAAAATATGCTGAAAAATAGAGATTTGATATAAATATGCTGAAAATTAAGGTGAGTTAAAATAGTTTAGTTATTCAAAATCTACCAACATCGCTGTTCATAATGTTGTGTTTATTTCTAGTTTCCAATGATTTTTCATTCATTGTATCTACTTATATTTGAGAAAATAATTTCTCATTTTAAAGTAAGTCTTTGAGATAATGAAAATTAGAAAAGAGCAGTAGTGGCAGTTTTGTGAATATCTAAACTATTTTAACTCGTCTTATTTCACATTAATTTTCTGTATATTTTTATATCTCTGTATAGTTTTATTGTTTTATTTACAATTTATCAACATGTCGCCTTAGGTCCTTTATAATCTTGCCCTTTGTATCTTTTGTTCTATGTGATACGTTCTCAGTATTTTGTTCATACTGTAATTATTCACTCACTTAAGAAGCCATAAGAAGCGACACGTCTGAGAAACTGTAAATAGTTTTAATTAACTTGAAGATCAATTTTATCCCTTTGTACATTCTTATCTAAGCATGCATACCAAGCGTTTAGTATATATAAGTTTTTTTACATTGTATAAACAAAATTTGCTTTTATATCAGGTACTAAAAAATATGAAGTACGTGATGCGAGTATTACAAAGTTTTGAGATCAGTTAAGCCATATTAGTCTATGAAAACTTCTCTGGGCAACAATAGTTGATTTTAGTTGTGTTTCATAGTGACAATGGCTGTGCTTGATGTGAAATCACTGATTATTTTACTTGAAAGTTTTGAATATTGCCGTTACAACGCTAGTTTAATGGTGTACTGCTGTCTAGTTTATGGAAATGAAAAAGACTTTCGTCTGTCGTTGTGTTTGGCAGGAGAAACAAAAATACATGGTTTGATTGCATGAGTAACTTTTGTCCAAAACTGAAATGCACTGTTGCACCAAGTTTTAAAACCATAAACTTGTACATGTATGGGGAGGTGCGAGAGGGGGCAAATTTGGTGCTATCGAGTTTTGGCACTATTGAAAAATATCTCGGCAAGCATGAGGAAAAGAGCCAAATTTTCCTCCTGTCACACGAGTAAGTGCTACATAGATAGCACAAGGTAAAGAGTATGTTATCAGCTCGTACGAAAGTAATAGTTCCATACATTATTAATATGGTTCCAGCTTTTGTCAATCCAAATTCTGAGCGAGAATTGATTTCGCAGCGAGTGCCTCGTGTCTCTGGGCGCTGTTTTACAAAATGTGACAAATCCTTAATAATTGGACAAATTTTTGCTTAACGTTCGTGAATTCTGTCGCTTCGCTGATCTTCCACCAGTGGTAAATGTTGGAAGAAGTCAAAACTTCATTCGATATTCTTGTTTGATTTTCGTACTAATATAGCATACTTGATGCTATTACTTTGTTTCTCATGTTGGAAATATATTGATGTCAATTCAAGAGTGTCTTCAGGGTTTTAATTTTACATATTTTCTTCAGGGTTGAACTGTCCAAAGAGAGTTCAGTCATTCGAATAGCTGAATTCAATTGCAGTCGATTAAAATGGGTATTGCTGGAATTGTGTGATCTTTGTTAGATCAGGGTGCTCTGCTACTTTACCAGTTTTCGAACGATTTTAACTTGTCTAAATTTTTTTTCGTTTAAAAAAAGTTAAGAGGCTGTTTTCATCAAAAACATGTGATTTGAGGTTAAATAACAAGGGTAAATATTGTTGATAGCATTATTTTCTGAATATAATTAATTTTGTATCTAATGTAAAAAGAAATGGATGTCATTTTCAAAATTGTCGTTGCTTTGTGTTTTTTTAATGTAAATATTTGAATAACAAACTTTCGATTTTGTTCGTTTGAGAACCAAATTTTGTTTTTCATACCTCTAGGTAAAGGATATAACGGCAGGTTATGGTTAGTTTCGGTTTTACTTGCAATCCGGGACACTTCAGGTTCAACTCCAGTCGATTCACAGTGATATCAATGTTGCGTTTTCGTCTTTATTTATGTCTTTGACTAAGAGTTGTTTGTTGACAAAGGACTTTATTTTGTGTACTTTTTTGGTTCTCTTTTACTTTGTTTTGAGAAAAGCGAAGCAATATGGAGTTGTTACAAAGTGATTCAGTGCGACAACTCTGAAAAGCTTTAGTTTGTTTCTGACACCAACAGCAGACTAGTTTTACATTCAAAGCATTGCGTTAACTATAGCAACATCAAATACCAAGGACAGTCAGTTGAAGAATAGCTATTCCATAGTCATTTCCTCACTGGAAGTACTACATCTCAAAGCTGCCTTTCCTTTCCGCTGGAGCAACTTCTTATATCTTGTCTTCTTAAGTTCATTTCTCAAATCATCCTTTATTGAAACCTGCATGCGAAAATTGCGTGATTTATAGGGTACTAAATTTTCAAACCAGTGCCAACACAAATCGCTAATTTCTGCTTTTGAGCAAGCAAAGTTTCGTTACTAAACGAATGTTCTTTCCTGCTGGTAGGAAAGAGACGCCAATGTACGAGATGCAAGTTAGGAATGGCTGAGGGCATTCAGGCTGCTAAACACGTTTGTAGGATCTTGAAATGCTCAATGTGCAGTGTCACTTGCAGAACTCCCGGTAATTTGCGCCGCCACATGTCTCTGCACACGGGACTGCGGCCGTTTAAGTGCTCCGTAAAATATTGTGGGAAATCATTCGCAAGAAAAGATTACTATATGAGACATCTTGATGGCCATGTTCGGAAAGGAACGAGCGCAACCACTGAACAACCCTAGTGGACTTTTTTATTTTGATAATGCTTTTAGTAGATGTGAGTAATGAAGATGAACTGTATTTTCAGCGAAAAGAAGCAGCTACGAATCACCATGTCAATATTTTTCAATTAGTTAATAAGAGCTGGGAAACCTAGATTGGTTAAAGCGAGATTCATCACATTGTCACCAACATCACCATCAGCTTAACCATCACCACCAACCATAATATCATTATGATTGTCATGGCAGGCGTGGCACATGTGCTGCCTTGTGAACAGCAGGTCTCCAGATTGATTCTACTTGTCTTCAATGTTTGCGCGACTATATATAATTCATGTAAATACTTGCGTAAGCTAGACCCTCTTACTAGTAATTACCAAATTACTTGAGAGACATTACTGCAAAGTATCAAGTACCGCGGACTGGCTGACATTCTATATATGAATAATGCAAGAGAAAACAATAATTCAACATCCAGTTTTTCGAAAACTTGCTTGTACACCATTAGATTATCTACTTTCTATCCAGTTGCTGTAAATTTATGATTGGCAAAATTCAACTTGTATGTGAGTATGCTGTATGTCAAAAACCTGTATGTAAGGAACTTCTGTGGGTCAAACTTGTGTGTTAGGAACCTGTATACATGGAACGTTATGTAGAAACTGTATGTGAGGAATCTTTATGAAGGAAACTGAGAAACCTGGGTAGTGACGTTGTGTGTGGAACTTGTGAGCCTAATAAACCAGTACGTGCAGAACGTGTTTGTAAGAAACAAAGTTTGTGTGGAATCAGTGTGTCGTGGACCTGTTTGTGTTGACATTGTATGCGAGGAACTAGTACGTGGTGAAATCAGTGTGTCGTGGACCTGTTTGTGTTATCATTGTATATGAGAAACTAGTACATGGTGGAATCATTGTGTCGTGGACCTGTTTGTGGTGACATTGTATATGAGGAACTAGTACGTGGTGAAATCAGTGTGTCGTGGACCTGTTTTTGTGGACATTGTATATGAGAAACTAGTACATGGTGGAATCAGTGTGTCATGGACCTATTTGTGTGGACATTGTATATGAGGAACTAGTACGTGGTGGAATCAGTGTGCCATGGACCTGTTTATGTGGACATTGTATGTGAGGAACTAGTACGTGGTGGAATCAGTGTGTCGTGGACCTGTTTGTGTGGACACTGTATATGAGGAACTAGTACGTGGTGGAATCAGTGTGTCATTGACCTGTATGTGTGAACACTGTATATGAGGACCTAGTACATGTGGAATCAGTATGTCGTGGACCTGTATGTGTGGTTACTGGTATATGAGGACCTAGTACGTGTGGAATCAGTATGTCGTGGACCTGTATGTGTGATTACTGTATATGAGGACCTAGTACGTGTGGAATCAGTATGTCGTGGACCTGTATGTGTGATTACTGTATTTGAGGAACCAGTATATGTGGAATCAGTGTATCATGGACTTGTATGTGTGGAAACTGTATGCGAGGAACCAGTGCATGTGGAATCAGTATGTCATGGACCTGTTTGTCCGGACACTGTATATGAGGAACTAGTGTTAACAGAAGATCTTGAGTTGTTTTCATTGTGCTGATAGAAGTCTTAGTTGCAGTAAAATGAGAATAAAAGTATAGTTCAGTTTGTAGAATTATGAACTTTGGTAACTGTTTACGAGAGCATGCATGTGCCAGTGAATAATATTGATTGAGGGTCATACACAGAAAAGACAAAAATGTTTTCTATCAGAGAATGAACTACAAGGTTCTATACCCACATGTAGCATGTGGAACAAAGAGGTTCTGAAAAGGAATTTTGTCTCTTGCACTGTAACTGAATTCACACTTCGACAGCATGAGGTATCAGTAGATTAGAGATCAAATTGAAATTCATTGTAGAGATGGTTTATTGAAAGAACTTTATGGCCCTAGCGGAGAATGGTTTGAATGACCCTAGTTTTTGGATTATCACAATTTTTTATCTCATTGTGTAGACTTTTTGTCAGTGGCTCACAGTTTCCGAAAGTGAACGAAATTAGTTTCTTTGAATTCGAAGTTAATCAGATTCAGTAAATATAATCAAGCACTTGTTGCTCGTTTAAGCTGAAGTAAACCTCGATTTTGAGCCCATTCGCTTCCTCATACGTTGATATATGTACAACTCCATCCCCAGTTTCTGTGTCTCTTCTGACCAAATGTTTTCTTTTCTGCACGCAGAAAAGAAAAGCCGTTGTTCAAGATGTTGTAAAAAACTGGAGCATGATGGCATGACGCATGTGTGCAGGACAATAGCATGCAATGTCTGTGGCCGATCCTTTAAGACACAAGGCAATCTCCACCGCCATGCCTTTATACACACAGGACTGCGACCATTCAAATGCTTTGTCGAAAACTGTGGAAAGTCATTCGCGAGGAATGATAAACTTAAAGATCACCTCCAGATCCATATTCGTAAAGGAGTTTCTATTAAGCCAAAGTGTTGATTGTCATGTTTTTGTGATTTTTGGATCTTTTTCTGTCAGTTTCTCGTGGCGTCCCGTTCTTGGACTTTTTTCGTCATAAATATGTAATGAAAATGCATGTAAATCACATTAAGGATTATGCTTTTATAACAAAAATAGAAATGGCTGAGCTACATCCTTTTACCAGCCTATTCGCCCTTTAGAGCCGGTGCTTATCTCAGGTTTCGTAGTGTTAAGCAGGTGATAGTCATTGACTGTCTAGGGACACTAATATATCGAAGGTTAGCCTCCAGCAAAAGATGGTACTCATTTTACCAATCTCGTAAGTATGATGACACAATATTCTTTTACCAAAATTCGTTATTTTAAAACTCTGCAGTCATAACTTGGGGTTTGGTTCTTCATACGTTCTGTAGCCTACTTGAGATTTGATCAGATCACTACAGTTCAGTGCTTGAAGTCGCGATTCACTTGAAGCGAAATCAATCCAGTTCAGCCAAGGACTTATTTAACCAACAAATCACACACGTTTCTCACGTAATTCTGTTCTCCCTTCTGTGTAGCTGGCGCCGAGGTCTTGCGTTGCACTCAGTGCTTGGCGCGTTTGAAGGACTATGCAACTCACAAGTGTCGGACAGTCACTTGTTCTGTTTGTAATATGCCGTTCAAGCGTCAGCACACCCTCCGGCGCCACATGCTTGTACACACCGGGGTTCGACCGTACAAGTGTACAGTCAACAACTGCGGAAGGACCTTTGCAAGAAAGGATAACTACATGCAACATCTCCAGGTCCATGCACGGAAACGAAATCAGCCAAGTCGAAAGTGATAATTCTGTCGATTATTTCCACTTTTTGTGACAATGGTGACACTAAAACAGTTTTACTTTTAGAATTTTTTAAAGTTAAATCTGATTTAAAATTTCAGTTGTGACTCAGTAACAGCAAAGTTCAGAGCTCTAGAGCAGTAGTATCATTGCACATTCTGTCACTTTTATTTTTTAAAGATCTCTGAAAAGAAAGCAATTTCACCATCAGATAAATTTGTTCCTTTCGACGGAACAAAATTAGGTTTTTGTTGGTTAAATATTTTGTCATGATATATCTATATATTTTGAATTTATTTGTCTGAGACACAGCCGCTTAATCTGGTGGCCATTTTCTGAAGGGGCAGAACAGGCATTGCAAAGGACATAATCACACTTCTGCGCATGAGCAAAACGTGAGTCGATGTCAGGCAAGAGTACAGTAAATAACACAAAAAAGATACAATGATAAAATATGAAACAAAAAAGTTATTCTTGACAAATCATGTCGCAACCGAGAATAATCTATCATTCAGAACGACCACACACCTTTCTCCAGTCTTACTAATCGTCATTCGTTCCGGGGCTGCAACACGTTTTAGAAAGCTGTATGATAATGATAATAAGCTGTATTCGTCGTTCTGAATCTTTAATTATCTCGCTTGTGTTTTTACATCCATCGTCAAGAATCACTTTTCGTGTTTTATATTTTATTATATTAACCTTTGTTTGCGTTACTTTTCTGTATTCTGACATCGTCTTTAGAATCTTGAATCAAGTTTCACCATGCGCAGAACCGGGACTATGTCCTTGTAAGACATTCTCT
This sequence comes from Palythoa mutuki, assembly GCA_027575235.2. Classification (NCBI taxonomy): domain Eukaryota; kingdom Metazoa; phylum Cnidaria; class Anthozoa; order Zoantharia; family Sphenopidae; genus Palythoa; species Palythoa mutuki. The sequence continues at coordinate 4,084 of JAODFW020000017.1, read as the reverse complement.
AGTTTGTTTTTATTCTAAATAGGAGACGAAATTCCAATTTAATACCGAAAAGTCCGGATTCCTTGGCTGAACTTTTGTAGCAGTGTGGATTAGTCAAGAAAACGTTTAAATTGTAAGCTTCATTAAGCTTTGATGTTTCTGCATGAATTTCTTGAAGCATATATCGGACTCTTTAGCCTGGCTTTTTTATTGCAAAGTGGAATATTATTATTACTATTTTAAGTAGAATTTGTGTCTATCAAGATGTAAAATGGCGCTTCATATTGTGGGGCGGGGAGTTTAGTTTAACCGTTTTTTGAAGAAAACAGTAATTCACGATTCTTAGATGCGTTTTTTACGATGTGACCACGTTTGTACAATAAACAGTGAATGTGTTGAGCGCATGCCCTCGGAACCACAAGCTCTCGTTGCGAAGTCAAACTAGGTTAGATTTGGGCTACTTTTTGCCATATCGAGAAAAGGTGATTCATATTAAATTATTTTTAAGTCGAGAGTACTGACTGAAATTTTTCTTTGTTTTGCCTCTGAAATAATCTCTTCGAGGACAAACAGTTTGATTGCGATAACCAGTTCGCCTCCCGGATGTAGCTAACCCGGGCAATTATAGAGAAAATATTTGTTATCCAAGGGGCAAGAATGCTAAAGCGTGCATTCCTGCAATTTATCTAGCGTATAGAAATCTACCTCCAGCCAGCCTGGTTAATAAACGCATGTTCATCTAGGTTATAACTGATGCAAATACAATTTTGCTTTCTTGCACGCTACAGAAACTTTCGTGTGCAAACGGTGTAATTGGAAAGTTGCTGGGGTCGAAGGTCACGTGTGCAGGTCGTACTCCTGTTCGCAGTGTGATAAAACATTCACTAGACAACAACACCTTCGCCGTCACATGTCCATCCACACAGGAATACGACCCTACTCTTGTACAAACTGTGGCAAGACGTTTTACAGAAAGGATGGTTTAATGAGGCACCTGGAGGTTCATATGCGAAAGAGCTTTGTTTGATGGATTTAGTGCTGTATGAATTTGCAAAACGCTGTTGTGGCCCCCTGCCATATTCTTTGTTGATATCTTAGTAAAACATATTTTATTCTTCAGTGGCAAAGGTAATAAAACAAAATATAAAAAAAAAATTGTAGACATTATATAAATGGGCAAGAAATAAATGAAGTAGCTTAACTCTGTTAGCTATATAAATCAGTTTTAAGTATGTCTTCCGTTTTTTGTATACTTTAGTAATTTTGAGTTCGCCTGTGAGATCTGTTTTTGAAAATTCGAGCTCCATTTGATAAATAACGAAGTGAAGACTTAGTGCAAGAATATATTCAGTGTTTTTTATTACACTGCACGTAAACTGTTTTTCTTTGTACAAAATAAAACACGTAATGCTTATATAAAGCTGTTGCAAAGTTACGTGTTTAGGATAGTTAATATAATTTTTTATAGTTTGTTAACAGGAAACCTCGCGGTCGCATCGGATCGATCGTAACTTTGTCAAAAAATAAACTGGCAATAAAAGAGATCAAAAAGAGAATTCTTGTGTTTCAAAGTATTGTTTAAAGCCTGGATTGGCGACCCGCTGTCATGGGGTGAGCAGAGCAAGGCTGTAGGGTAAATTTGACCCATTTGCCGTATTAAACCGGACACCCAATCCATCTTGAGTCAGAGCTGCGCCATTTTACCGTTATATTGGTTTTTTATATTCATTTATGAATTTGATTGTGCTTCACGTTAGAATAGTGTGAAAATGAGGCCTTCCTATGTGTGGTTGGTAGTTGAAATACTGATCGAATGCTGTCTAAAAGACAACACTATTTATATGATTCTTGATGATTCAGAAACAGTGGTTGGGACTAAAAGAAAATCATTCTTTATTCTAACTAACCAGTCTCTTCAGTTCTCAACACCGATGAATGTATGCAAAATAAAATGTCCTTGAAGCAGATTTTAATTAACATACTATGAGTATTTATTGAACGAACCTGATTGGCCCTTTTTTACTTAATAAACCGTGGATATTCCCCGATATTACCCAATTATTGGACCTGGTTGAGGAAAATATCGTGATTTGTCTGTGGCGAGCAAATTAGTTATTTACCGAAGCTCGAGACTGACGCAAATGATTAATTTGCGAGACACTGACAGATCAAAGTATTTTGCGATTACCAAGTCCAATAATTGTTTTAACATTCCATAACTGAATTTGCTTTTTCTGCTTTTATGTGCGAAGCGGAAAGTTTGCGTTGCCTCGTTATCACAGTCGGTTTACTCCAGTTATTAATGAGAAAATTTATTCTCATCCAAAGTACGCATAAGTAGTGTCCTATTTACACGTAAATCCGCAAGACATGTCATATGTAGGCAGTTATTTATAGGTCACGAACCAATAAGAAAGAAGTAAAAATTCCATAGAGTGATTAATTTTCTTCTTTCACGACTGGAAGAACTAAACGTTTTGTTTTATATATTCGGTTATGAGTAACGTTGGTTTAATGTGATAAAAAATCGTTCTGAAGCAAAGACCATTCACCAGTCACCCTAAAACACAAATTGTAAGCAGCCCCGGGCACTCACGCTTGGAGCCACGAGAAACACGCAGCGAAGTCAGTTTATATATGAAGTTTACGTTTTGTTTTTCATCATTTATCATTGAACTGGTTGTTATACATCGCAAAAAATCTTGTCTTTTTCCCGTCTTTAACAGCAAGGGGTCGATGCTCGCGGTGCGACGGGAAGTTTGAAGTCGAACACGTTTGTAGGAGTTTTACTTGTAACGTGTGTCACAAGTCGTTCAGACGTCACCATCATTTGAGGCGTCACGCATTCATTCACACCGGATTACGACCGTATACATGTAGCCAGGAAAATTGCGGCAAGTCTTTTGCAAGGAAAGATTATTTTACAAAGCATCTTCAGATTCATGTTCGCAAAGGGACGTAAACATAGGATAATGAAGAGTTGCTAACTAAAACAAGATATCGATGAACAGTTAATTAATGTGTTTTGTTTTAACTGCGCTCGGAGTCACGAATCACTTGCACGGAATGAGTTGAAATATTTGATCGCGGAAAAAAGATAATTATTTTGTAGATCTAGTAGACAACAAAGCCGTTGTGTTTTGACGAATTGGCGTTTTCATTATCTGCAGAGCGGCCCGGACCGTGTGCCCAGTGCGAGGGTCGCCGTGCAGGAGGAACGCACATTTGCAGGAAATTCAAATGTTTCTCTTGTAGTAAGACGTTCAAAAGGCAACAGGAGTTACGTCGACACATGCGCATTCACTCAGGAATACGGCCCTTCGCGTGCAGTGTGCCGTACTGCGGCAAGACTTTTCCTAGAAAAGATTCTCTGATGAAACACCTAGAAGCACATGCAAAAAAAGGGCAAAGTTGAATACCAGACAGAACGTCAACGAACTGGCTTCACGCTTAGTGTCCCAATAAAACACTCCTCTCTGTAAATCTTTTCATTTATTCCCATATCCCCATGTACTCTTCCCCGCCGCTGCGCCATATTGTATACATTATTAAGGTATATAATACTTAATGTGTTAGAATCTCTTGGGTTCAGTTAGTCAGCTAAACAAAAACTAAATATAGAAATCGGACATATTAATGTTGGTAAATAGTTTTTTCTAGCACGTATTTCGTCCAATACCCTACAACCTATAGTATACCCCCGTTTTCGAACCCACAGAAGCCTGAGCTGGCACGAATATTGTCTTGTCCTTGAGTCCGTCCTGCAACATCGACAAACGGATGGCGTGAAAATTTGAATACACAAAAATTTATCCCGCGAGACAAAGTTGAGTAAATTTTGTTAGGATAAGACTTTTTTAAACGCTTGACTGCCGATCGGTAGCCATAAGTTAAAATGTTCCGTGTTGATACCGTAGTAATGTAGAAAATTATATATAGATGTTTATGTTTAAGTTTTGCTTCGCAAGTCTCAGAAAATGCCATCAAATTCTTTGATATTAAAACTTCCTTTTTTCGCATTTACCCTCGGAAGGTTGCAGAAAGCAGTCAAAAATTCAGTTTTAAAGTTTTTAACTATATATAGCCAACCGTATTTGAACATCTT